>BSSO01005636.1:0-12893 GCA_030267885.1 Mesembryanthemum crystallinum | reverse complement strand
AAGGCGACAATCTTAATGTTATTCAAGCTATGAGAGGGGAAATAATCATTCCCTGGCGCATTCATTCAATCATCATCGACACTAGACGGTTTCTGGCCACCTACAATCCTTGTATTGTTACTCATATCTTTAGAGAAGGAAATCAAGCGGGTGACTGGCTTGCTAAGCTCGGGCATTATTTAAGGCAACCAACTATATGGAGTGAAGCTCGTCATTAGGATTTGGAACATATTTTAGTTAATAATATTTTAGGAGTTAGCCTCGAGAGGAGGAGCTCTTAATCTTATTTGTACTTCATTCTTACATTCTCAAAAAAAAAAAAAAATGTATAAAGTGTCACAAATATCTTTTTTAAGAGTACTTGGATAACTTTATCTCCCTCCAAAGTGGGGAGATGAATAGTATCGCATAAGCTTCATTAGTGAACGGAGGGGGTAGTTTTTAGTCGTCAGTACCAATATTTGACTTACCATTACTATTCAATAGACTACCAGTACATTCCACATGATATACTCCCTCCGACTCAAAATTTCCTACGCAAGTACCATTTGGACCAAGATTTAAGAAAGTGCTGAAATGTCCTAAATACCCTTAGCTTTAGCTTTGTTATTTTTGTGAGTGTTTAAGGGTGATGTGTTTTCCAATTTTATTAAGGGTTGAAATTGATGAAAGAGATTTAAGAACTTATTAAGACTTTATAAACAAGATTTATAATTATAATTAATTTAATTTCAAAAATTAAATACGATTAAATAAAATTAACAACGAAAAATAAAATTTTATATGAACACACCCCTCTTAAAAATGGGGGAAATTCTAATATCCCATCATACATACATAATCAAAAATAAACTTAACTAAACAGAACCTAAGAAATCTGTAACAATGCCAAACAGTGGCAATTAATGCAAAAATTCTGGAAAAGGGTAAAAAATAAAAAAGAAATGAAATGAAAGTATATTCATCTCTTCATAAACAGTGGCTGCTTCTCTTTGCCAAGACATCTCATCAGATTAGGCTCAGGTTAACTCGTTTCTTTCATCAAAGTGTCGTCCCAATACAGTTCTAAGCTCACAAATTGAGTCTTAAGAGTAGATCGAAGGTTTTAAGGTGTGTTTGAGTATAGATCTAGGTTCTATGGTGAGAGAGAGTGTAGATCGAAGAGTTTTTCACAAGAAAGAGAAAGAAACGAAGTCTGGAAATGCCAACCTCAAATGGAATTAGACGAAAAAACCGACACGCAAATTATCTAGGTCAATAATTTCAGAAGGGGATGAAACTAGGGGTTTTGTGTGTTGAGTGAGAGAGAAGGGATACAAGAGGATGAGAGAGAATAGAACTCGGATGAATGTTTGCAAGGTGAGGGAAAGAGGAAGAAATGGGTTTATGTGAGGGAAAGAGGATGAACTGGGTTGATGTGTGAGAGAGGGCATGAACTGGGTTTGAATGTTCTAGAGAAGGTGGGAGAGGAAAGGGATAAGGGATTAGGGTTAAAAAAACTGAGAGGTAGTGAGAGAATTGAAGGAGGGGTGGGGGGGGGACGTTGATTGTGTAAATGGGTTGGGGAAGGGAAATTTTGGGTTGGTGGATTGGGTTAATTAGTTTAGGCCCAAAAGTTATGCTAATTAAACTGATTGAGTGGATTAATTGGGTTAATAAGTGGACTAACTTTTCAATTTGGACTAATAATATATTTGGGTTATTTAGAATTTGGGTTGGGTTAAAATAGAAAAATTAGAACATTGTGCAATTTTACACCACAATATTAAATTGACCCAAATATTAACTTTCTTATATTGAAAAATAGGGGATGGGCAAAGTTGGAACTTTTGTGCGAAATATAGTCCAAAGATAGAAATGATTAGGAGATTCTGAGTCAGACCAAAATGGCAATTGCCTAGGAGATTCTGAGTTGGAGGGAGTAATATTTTGTGTAGAAATTATAAATTAGATTTATAGAACATCAAATCAAACTTTTGCAAATTAAAGTAGCAAAAAAATAATTGAGTTTTTTAATACTTTGTAAGTGGGGTAATTTTCTAGCTGCTGAAGTTCAACGAATATTGGGTCCCATTTGTAACTAGAAATTGGGTCAATTGGAATTGGCCCAAGTTTTAGAACCCTATTGGGAGAGCTCTAATTGTTCTTTGGTCTCACTCTAGTGTACATACACTTGTAGGAAAAACGAGTATTCGTGTCTGACATGTGTCGAAAATGGCCATGACACTTGTTTTGCATAATGTTCAAAGGATAATTAGCATAAAAAATTGCATTTCCACGTTTCTTGATTTCCGCGTCCCTGTTCGGTTTTTGTGTCCACGTAACCTATTTAGGTGCCACACTGGCACTATGAAGTAATCCTAGTGTGAACATATCACATTAGATCATGACAGAGAGAATAATACGTTATTAAATCCTGGGAGATTTCTTTACCACAAAAGTAGCCTTGTCCCTTTTCACTCCTTTATTAAAAAGAAGTCGGGGATTTTCAGTAAACCACTACTTCACAAGCAAAGCAAAAATTAGGGAATTTGCAAAGATACAATGGATGCACAATCGTCAACAAACAGCCCTGTCCAAGGCTCCACCGTGACACATGAAGGTGGTGCCAATGGCATGACCGGGGAAGAGAGCAGCAGCGGCAACTCTACAAGGAGAGTGATGATCACGATTCAGATGGACAACATGAAGGATGTGAAATACATGGTTAGTAACGACACCCCTTTAGGAAAGTTTATGGATAATCATTGTGATCGTATAGGGGTGAATCCAAAGGAGTTCAAGTTCACTCATCTTGGTAAGCCAGTCATGGCCAATGATACCCCAGATCTCCTAGAAATGGAAGATCCAAATGTAATTGATTCCTGATCCTACTAGATCGGGGTGGCTTCTGCCATATGAGTTCTTAAATAAGATCCAGTCTGTGTTGTTCTTACGTTTGTATTAGTCTTGCAATAAATTCCACCCATTTGCCATTTTACTCTTACAATTTGGTAGAATCCTTTTATGTTCAATATTTACTATTGTTGTATATTTTGTTTTTCTGAAATAAATCTATTATTATTGCCAACTTGTTGTCTTTGACATACTTTGACTTAAAAAATTCCATAGCCCATCTTGTTTGAAACAATTATATGGATTGATTTTTGTAAAACAATCCATGATCAATTTGAACCTAAACTGTAACTGTTAGACGGTTGAACAAGAGTGTTACTCTATTACTATTGTTATTTCTATTGTTATGAAATGATGATGATTGTTATTATTATTGTTGTTGTCGTCGTCGTCGTCGTTGTTGTTTCTATTATTATTGTTGTTATTAAACATTTAAAATCTTCTCAATGTCCTTATTGGTTAATTTACATCTAATCAACTATTGATAATCAGCTTTACTAAACATCTTTTTATAAGTAGTTAGTCAGACTAGCTAGCACAACCAGCTAGTAACAACCAGCTGATCAAACCAGCCACCAGGTTCATGCCCGTGTGTTACATTGTTCGTGATTGGGAATGTTGTTGAAAAATGAAGTTGGAAAAAATTGGTTAGCTATTTCGGATTTTAAATTTTTATCTTTTAGACTATATTTTTTCTTCATAATATTATCTCTTTTTATCTTAGAATTATATAGGACTTGGTTTATTTTGGTTTAACTTTTATCTTTTTCAATTTTCAACTTTTTCATCTTTCAATTTATCCTTTTATTTCATAACATTTATCCTCTTGTCATTGGAAGGGGAAGGGGGCAAAATTAGTATCCTATCGACATTCTAATTGTATCTTAATTATCTAGTCCATTATGTCCTAATTTGATTATAGTTCTATTTCATTCATTCTATGGAGATCAAGAAAAGTAGTCTAATACTCCCTCCGTACTTTTCAAATGTTTACAAACCAAATTTTACACACACTACTCTCCATAATACCCCTTCACTATCTATTTTAAACAATAAAAAATTCAACTATTATTAATCAACTTTAAAATAAAATAATTTTTTATGCCTTTCTTTTTCTCTCTTTACCCACCATCAACCATTCTTTTGAATTTTTTTACTTTAAAATCTCTCTCTCAACCCACAATAAATAATCATTGTCAAACACTCCTTTCTCATTGTAAATTTTTTAAACCATTAGGGGCATGATTGGAAACAAAGCCACCCTCTTTTGTTGTATTAACTTCCATGCCCAAATGGTTTGTAAACGTTTGAAAAGTATAACGGTATTATAATTATAATTCTATAATTATTATCTTATATCAATTTTTTTTTTATTTTTTTTATTTTTTTTTTTTTGAAGTTTGCTACTACAACTATAATTTTTTAATACATAGTTATATGTTTTCTTACCTTGATCCAAATGATTAACATTGTAAATATACCGATCATTATTTTAATCATATCATGGTATTAAGAAAAAAATTAAAAAAAATTGATTGACCTATGTTTGTTTTACTAAGGAAAAATCCATTGAGGTTTATTGAGGTATGGTCAAAATATACATAGGTATACCAAGATTTTGGAAAATTAGTAGAAGTACATTAAGGTACATAATTGAGTGCAAACTATATATCTGACAACCGGAATTAAGAAGTTACAAAATTGCCCTTACAAAAATGCCAGAAAAGTCCTCTAATTAACACACATGATATCTACGACATAACAACGAAAATGCAAAACCTTAAAAATCGCACAATCACTCTCTCTAATGCGAGAAAATTCCCTTCAATTGAGGTATATTAAGGGCATTTTGGCATAGAATCACTACTATTAGTAATAACTAGTGCCACATCACCATCCGGTGACCTGATGTTGGTCGGACTCTACCTTGCTGTATTTTATTCTAATCTAGTATATCTCAAAGTATATTCCAAAATCTTGGTATATCTATGTGTATTTTGGCCATACTTCAGTAAATCTCAATGAAAATTTTTCTTTTACTAATTACCGAGTAATAACTTAGCCTAGAGATGGCAATGGGGCGGGGCGGGTGTAGATAGTGCCTCACCCACGCCCGCATCCACAAAGAAATTCATATACTCATCCCCGCCCCATACCAACCGCGCGTAGACATATTCAAAACCATCCTCGCCCTAAGTGGATATCCACCAACCCAACTCAAATTTAATTATCGCCCGCAGTATTTGGTCAAATAAAGGAAAAATTACCTCTAAGTGGTTATTAGTATAACAAATTAAAGAAATTAATGAGCAATTTTAATCCATGCATCGCAAGACGCACACAATAATTATAATAACTAAATTAATTATATAGTTAAGCACAAGCTCATGATAAGATTTAGGCTATGTTTGGCACCAAAAGTTGGCTTTTGGCAACTTTTGGGCAAAAGCTACAGCTTGAAACTTGCAGATTCTTGTTTTTTTCTCTCAGCTACCAAACAAAGATTTTAGCAAAGCTACAGCTACAACTCACAGCTACAGCTGATTTTTGAAAGCTATAGACTGTTGTAATAATGAGAGGGGCCTTTAGGTTATCTGGCGTTATACCCATTCCCTATAGACTGTTTGATGTGGTATTCAGAACCCTTATCAGTACTGTTTTCTTCTCTATTAGGGTTTTTTTTATTTGTTTTTTAAGTGAAAAACGTTTTTGAATGTTGTTTTATGTGTGGTAATGGATACTGTGTTATTATTATATGATGCATGTGTGATAAACTAACAGTCAACTTGACGGAGCTAACGGAAATCACCAAAGTGAAACTAATTTCCAAATTACTGTTAACCAAATTGAGAATATGCAAAATTAAGGTCACCAAAAAATGATTATGCCATAACTCAAGTAACAAATGTGGAATTTTTCCTTTGCCAAACATAGCCTTATAATTGCTACTGGTTGTAAACACAATGTACTCGTAACAATTGCATTGATTAGACTATAATTATGATTATGATTATTATGGCTAGTGAAATCGATTATATTGTTCTAATATAACTCTCCTTTGTCATTAATTCAATAGGTAAATGGTGCTCTTAACAGCACCTAGATAGGTGCTCCCATATGAATCTATGTTTACATTTTATGAATCTATACCATATGACAATTACATATGAATCTATGTTAATATTTTATGAATTTGAGATAATTTTCATAGTTAAAAAAAATAATAATAATAAAATATATTTTTTACTAATATTTTTATTATTATTTTTGATTATTATTATTTTTAATCATGAACTTACGCTTATGAATTTGTGATTACATTGTCATGAATCTATATTCAAAATTAACGATGTTTTTTTTTTTTAAATAAAAGTTTGATAATTTTTGTAGAAGTAGTGAATATATGTTCATGAACGTAACTTATGAATCTGTGCATACATTGTTATGAATCTATATTATATAATATGAATCTGTAGTCAAAATCAAATTTTATTTTTCAATAAGTTATAAATAGTCGTTCATGAATTTACAGTCTAACAGTTATGAATTTGTGTTTAAAAAAATGAATAAAGTTTTAGATAAAAAAAAATAATATCTTTTTATTAGTCACGTGGGGTCCTGAGAGCACCTAATAATTTTCGGTGAAGAAGGGAGGAAGTACCTGAGCACTCAAAGACAAGATGTCTGAGCAAATGCAATGATGATTACAATTTTGAAAAATAAAAGGGATTTTCTAAGTGGTACCCCTGTGGTTTAACATTTTCTAAATGGTACCTTTCTTAAACTAAAATTCTAAATGGTAGCCCTTATAACATTTATAAAACTATGACACGTGACCTAATACGCTGATGACGTTTATGACTTAGTAATATCCCTTTCTAAAAACACATGTAAATGACCATATCCCCCTTCCCTCTTAAACTATTAGCACTGGTTACTCAAATTTGGGGACTTGCAATTCAAGCCCTACTACGATCTGCCGCAGCACACCAAACACAATACAACTATTGGTGAAAGAAACGCTTGATTCTAAACCAGAATCGCAAGGGGTTTGTTATCTTACCTAATATGCTCTTGACTTATGCAAATTGGTTTATTGGGGGCACAGCCTGTGAACTCTGTAGAGTAAAATCATAAGCTCAAATTTATATCTGAATTGTCCACACAGTAAGAGATTAGATTGGTGTGTTGTAACACCAGCAGTAAGAGATTAGATTTAGATGTAATTGTCCACACAGTAAAGTAAAGGCAGCACAAACTGAGCTGAAATCAGGATAAAGGTTGCTAATTGCACTTGCTCCGAAGCAGCAAATGCTAGCTTTCCAGAATTGTGGTTGCATGGATTTGATCAATTGAGAGCAGATCAAAACAAAGATAGCCTGCCAGTGCCAGTTTCTCAGCCCGGATGATCAAAACAAAACCCTTGCGCCAACAGCCTGCATTTTTGGTGGAAGAAATCCAGCTATGCAACATGATCTTACAGAAGGACGAATCAAGGTGAACATTGGTACTTCTTTACTCGAAGGAAATTGGATAGGATTGAACCCGGTGGGTTTGGACTCCAAGATGTTGATGTTCTTAAAGCAAATAGCAGGATGCAATTCAGGCGTGTTTGGTAAAGCTAGCTCGACCTATGGGGGAAAAGCTAATGACATGATGGGAAACTAGGTCATTAACCCAATCAAGATCTTAAGTCTCCTTCTATGTACCATATTCATGTCCAAATTAATACCAACCTTCGTGGATTTGCCATACAAGCCAACTTATCAATAAAATAAATATAAAAAGCAGATGTAACAAATGTATAGAAGAGTGAGGCAAAAGATACACATATAATAAGACATGTATGTAGTATGTTTTTTACTAGTCAATAGGCAATGACCACCTAGCACGAGTAGTACTTTTGAACTTGAGAAGTATTGTAAACGGTTGTCTGAAGGCTGTGTAAGTACTGATGGATCAATTAGTAGTGTGTTCACCAGGCTGTGTAAGTACTGATGGATCAATTAGTAGTATGTTCACCGTATTCACCTCAAAAAAAAAAAAAAAAAAAAAAAAAAAAAAAATAAGCACAATACTTTTGTATGATGATGGGTAAGTCCGTACAAACTAGTAATGGGATAGAATGTCACACCAAAATGACGCCCTATACTCTATAAATGCTTATCTGGGCGTGACGAAATGGCACAACAAAATGACGCCCTGTACTCTATAATTCCTTATCAGTACGTGCTCTATAAGCTACAACCATTTACAACTGGACTACACATTCCTATAACAATTTATCAGCAAAAAATTATATATGTATATACCATCCTTCCACTAACCGGCTATGTCGATCATCTGCTGTTTACATCTCCTTGTGTTTATTTGGGGAACGCTCTATAGCTCATCATACAAGTCCTCCAACTGAGAAAAATGCCCAGTAAGATCGCGATCCAGGCTGTTAATAAAGAGAAAAAGATTTCCCTCGTAAGATTGCTCCAACAAACTCAGACAAAAAAATGTCACAAGTACATATGACTCAGAACTTGGGAAGCCTGTCACAGTTTGCGGCTGTCCATCCAATCTGATGTTTCTCGTTGTCGTAGATCACCATTTTGTCCAACATTGAAATGTCTGTGAACAGCAACAAAATGAAGATTTATTAACATCGAGGCTAGATAAATCAATTTGATGGAAGTTTAATCCTGAGTTGTCTCACCTCCAAGAATATTGAGATTCTCCAGCTCTGCCTCTACGCCATCCAGAATTCCCAAGCACACATTGCCGTTTTTCTAAATGAAGAAAAGAGTAAATATCAACTATATACATTATTTTTTCTATAATACTGTGAAGTAATCAAAATTGCTACCCACATTGATGATAAGAAAAGCCTCCGGTGGCATTTCCAACGCCGCATTTTTTGCATTTGAAAAGTGTAGTGCTAAAGGTTTGAAGAACTTTTTGACATCGTTGATGGATTTAAAGGGACGAGCACCTTTCCAACAAACTGGAAGGGTCTTATCCTCAGGTGCATTCTTTAGTTGCTTTGAGTCCATATTTTTCTTTACCTGAAAAAGGCAAAAGAAATTCAGACTTGGAGATGACTAATGGTTTCTAACAAGGTGCAAGTAATGTTATTTCTACTCACCGTGGCTACTGCAGCTTCATAAGCTTTCTTATTTAGATATGTAAAGGTACTTCCACTGTCAAGAATGAACGAAAGACCACCCTTGACAATATTTTTCCCACCAAAGGTGAGCTCTGCAGGTCCCACGGCATAGTATGACCTAAAAGTAATCATATGAAGAACATAAATTAAAGACAAGGAAACTAAGAAAATTTATAAACTTATGCATCAAGGAAGCAAAATTGGAATAGGGAACAGTAGGATGCTTACCCAATGTGAGTTTCTGTCATTGGAACCCAAACAGTTTCTTTAGGAACTAAATCATCCCCAAAGAACAAGTACCCTCCTCCTTGGCTACTGAAACAGTGACCAAACACATGTTTGGTCATTTTAAAGTCATTGAGTTGGGACAAAATGCTCGATTTCCCATTAGCTAGGCCAAGAACTCCATCCACAAAAGGAGGGTGGCTTGAACTTGAGATGTCTTGATCATAACCACAACTATAGCCAACAAGCAAAACATTATATCAGTGGACTAAAAATGCAAGCACATTAAATATATAACATTCAAGAATTGCTGTCCACTAGTTGTACAGCTTTGTCCTAAACAGAGGCAGTTCTTCAAGGTTCAGAATTAAATAAAAAGTACAACAATAAAAAAAAAAAAAAATACTGTATACACATATACTCCTAGAGAAGTCACGATGATATAAACTAGAAGGAGATAGAAAATCAAGAGAACCATGTTTCGCTTTATATCAACAGGAACAGGAAGTACCAACCCAAAGGCTAAGGAAAGGTGTGCAGATGAGCCGTTTAAAAATCGAAATGGAATATTGTCTTTGACCAGCACGCCAATGGATGATCCGTGGTCAGCATACTCAATCTCATAGTCACATTGATCACCAGGGTTATGGCATATAAAGTTTGGAGGATGCTGCAAGAAACTGCACAAGGCTTCCTTGCATGGCAGGGCGTTATTTCTGGGTTTGTAGGGCTTGTGGGGACTCTGCATGAGAGAGAGAGAGAGAGAGGAAAAAAAAAACTATACAACATAAATTGCAATTTTCTTAATTAAATAAATCAATTTAACTTAATGAAATTGTACCTTGATGCAGTTCACACAAGGTGCATCACATTGGACCCAGGAGAGATCACTCCCAGTATCAATATCTAGATGATAAGGCTTAGGAGGTTCCCCTATATTTACAGTTGTATAGAAATATCTGCAGTTACATCACAAGGTACTTAGATCATTTACATGTTCAAACACTATAGAAGTTTCATTTACATCAAAATTCAAAATATACACCCTTCAAATATCAAGCAAAGCAAAAAACATCAAAATGGTCACTAAAAGGATCCAGGGAAAAACCATCAGAAAACTGAAAGTTGTATTTATCATATGAGAATAACTGCTCAGTTTCTTTTTTAAAAAAAAAGGAACGAGAGTATTTCAGGTCCTCAGTTTTAGAGCCACAGTGGGTGGCTTTTGTTGTTGTAGTTTAATTTAGCAGCAAACAAGCATCATGGCAGTGTGGTGAATGGAAATATGGTCATGAACACTTGAATATTGAAATCTAATTGAAGTAACAACCAGCATAGAAGAAACTTACAACCAAAAGCAACGAACTAGTATATCTACACTAGACCACTTCCACACTTGCTCCAATAAAATCATACATCAAAAGGTAGTCAAAGTAACAAAAATTTGTCTCAAAAGATTACAGAAATTATATACATAAATATTTTGCAAAACTTCTAACAATTGAAGTTGAAATAATTAGCTATTTCATTTTAAAAAGTATATTGTCATATGAGACAAGAGGGGGTATGTCTTTACTAACTTATTAAGAAAAAAGCATTCACACAACATCATGATGGATTATCCGGGTGTAAGATACGTAGTTATTTGTGAAGCATACTAGAAGGAATTACTCATGGAGCCGAAGGCAGTGACTAGCGATGATAAATTAGTTAGGTGAGGTTCCCAAATGCAATTCCCTACACCACATAATGTCATATTATGCACCAGAAAACCCAACTATTGGAACCGTTATCTCAACCTTGTTGTGCTTAATGATGATTCATCAATGTACACTTTGATATTGCCCCAGAACAGACTATTATAATGAATCAAGGCCATAGAGAGTACACAATAAACACCATGGTTTCTTAAACAAAACAAAAATTCGTAGGCAATAGCCTCATCTACAAGCTCCGTGTGAGACTCGAACACGTCATCATTATGCTTACTTTTTACTGAAACAGGGAGGGTTTTTTCTTCTTTTTTTTTTATTTTTATTAAAAAAGTAACTTGTAATAGAAGTAGGATTATCTTTTCCGTTGACTTGAGCACATCTCACAAATGTATGGGTGTGATCAGTTCAGAGTCAACAAATAAGATTGTTCAGATAATGTCAGTTCAATTAAGCACGTTCAATTCACTTCCGTTGAAATGAACACACTCTAAGACTAACTCACCCAAGACTAGCTGCTTAGCAAACAATGTTATTCATGATTTTGCCCTTTGAGAAAAATTTAACAATTTACAGGCCAACCCACTTACATACATCAACTGAAGCAAGATTTTGAATGCATTGAAAATTCTCTTGACGCATTTCGAAAATTAAAATTGCAATATAAAATACCTTGGAATAGTAATTATATGGCAGCCAGGTGAAGTTGCCATTGCAGCTCACTTTTTTCATTGAAAAGCAAAATTGCTTTTCCTTTCCTTTTCCTTTGTCATTTTTCATTGGAAAAGGGTAACAACTTGGAAGGGGAAGAAAACGAAAAGGGTCGGAAAAAGTCATACAGAAAATCAAAGTCAAACCATCAATAACAAAACTACAGACCAAAATACCAATCAATTGATGAAACAACCCAAATAGAAGAATCAAGATAGATTATCAGCAGCTAACAAGTTTTTCAAAGAAATGGTTATTAGCAAACAAAATCAATTCAAAAGAACCGCGTTTCCAAATTGGTGAGCTAATTGGGATTTCAGATTGCAACCCATTACAAATTCAAAGAAGACAATATCATAAACACAGAACCCTCAATCACAAAACACAAATCAATAGCAAAGCAAAAACAAACAGAAAGAAAAGCAACATTTAAAGAGAAACCCAGAATCAAGAAGCAAAAGAAAGACATACCCATCAGGGTAAACATTGCCACCAACAGGAAAAACAGCCGTTGTGCCAATAAACTTGTCGTCTGTGATAGGGTGTGGATCTCGGCGTCTCTGGGAGCTCTGAGACTCCGAGTACCAAACCTGCAAAAATGTCGAGCACAAAACAACCACAAAAACGATTGAAAAACGCATAATTCAATCAACAGATGCTAATTGACTAAGTAAGTATTTTTCTCTCTTCGATCAAAGTCTTTGTTTGATGATGATGATGTTGTTTGTAGTAGTAGTGATTAGTGAAAGTTCTTTCTTCTCTCTCGCAAATTGCAGGTACAAATGGACCCACAAGAGTTAAGTGTTTATATAGAATGACGAAGCCCATCACGTGTTCGACGAAATGTCCAAAAGAAAAAAAAGAACCGAGGGGTGTGGGGCGGGGATGGGGTTTGTGGGACCGTCTCTTGGAAGTTTCCTCCATCGCGTCGCTGATGTCAGCAACTCAATTCACCACCTTCCTACATCTTTTCCTATGTGTTCAAAAGTCATGGGAGTAACAAAGTAAGGTCAATGATGAAAGTCAATTTTCCTATGATGAGGATCCTATCACAAATTGGATACAAAAATTATCCAATATTTATGCTAATAGCCAAATATTTCGGATTAGATTTTCAGATATGTCATCATCGAAATTATTCTGTATTAGTTTATGTTATGAGAAAATTATTTGTCTCTATTACTCCCTCCGTTTCA
>BSSO01005635.1:0-12894 GCA_030267885.1 Mesembryanthemum crystallinum | reverse complement strand
TTTTGAGGTAGCTTCAGGATGGAAAAGGTTCAGCATTAGCACAGAGAGACACTAACGTGAAGGGGTGGAAATCGGACTGCTCTCTTTCTACAAAAATGCAAGCTTTTCCAAAGTTCAAAGACATGAACAACGCTTTGGAGTTAAAAAGAGAGAATCAATATTTAATCATGCATTTGAATTTGGTAGGCACCTAGAAGGCTGGAAGTGCCTTTCCCTTTTATACCACACAAGGCACACAAGCCTCTACACAGGTTTCTAGTACTACCAATAAGTGCTCCATGGGCTGAGGACTGACCCCACATACCACCGTAAACCTTTCCAGCATATTCAGTCCTCACATGCCATTTGAAAAATTTCCCAGAAGGTCACCCATTCGGGTAGTATTACATGCCAAGCAAGTTTCTTAGGTTTTGGCTCTCTAAAAAGGAGATGCACCTTGGTGATATGAGTTGTATTCTCAACCTATTTAAGCCCTTCTCTACCATGAAAGCATTAGGGTATTACCCCACCCGAACATGGTTAAGATATACTCCCTCCGTTCACTATTTAAGATGATACTCACTATTAGGCACAATATTTAAGGAGAGAAGGAAATAACCACATTGCCCTTACTTTACTAGTGGGTGTAAAGGTGATAGTGACTTGATGAGAGAGAAAAAGCTAAAGGTATTTTTAAATTATTTTGCCAAAAAAAGGAGTGTCACCTTGTTTTGTGAACGGAGTAAAACGGAATGTGTCATCTTAAATAGTGAACGGAGGGAGTAAAATGATGTAAAGAGTCCTAACTTGAAGAAAACCCTCCATTTTATTTAACTTGTTTACATTACGTCCTTGGAAAGAGCTACCTAGAGATTTCTAAAACCTGTTTCTCCCAAAAGAGACCCTGGATAGGTATTGCCCTTAGAAGTTCTAGAGGTAAACTGTCTTTTCTGGTCCTCAATACCCACTATTCATTGAAACCTAGAACCCTGCATAGCAGCCAAATCGGCAGTCAAGGAGCCATCTGTAGCAGTTTGTTCACATTACAGCCAGCACTCCAAGAATATCAAGGATCTAGCAGTCGTCCAAGGGACAAGGCACAATTAGCCATGTCGACCGCTGCCCTCAGCGGAGCTCACTTATTGCTGCCCCTTACCTCTTTACGAATATTCCTTGGGCTCCCACCTTTACACCGGATCCTTATAAATACACCCACTTGCATCATGCTAGACTAAATCCAAATAATTTGAGCCTCTTCAAAATGGGTGATCACGCTAAACCATGCCAAACCAAAGACTTCATCTCACGTGAGCCAACCTGAAGACCCCTTTACATTCAAGACTAGTTTGATTAAATTTTGAAATATATTTATTTAGATTTGATTTTGCATATGGATGAGTGAATTTATGTTATTGAATTGGACGGTTATTCCCAACCCTTTAGTTCTTTCAGTATCCAAGGAAGTTACTATGCTGGTGCTGGCTACCAATCAGGATTTGACATACACTTGAAAAACTATGATATCCTTGCATGCACGCATCTTCAGACAAAAAGCGCAGATATTCAAAGAAAGTAAGCAACCAACCTGAACAAACAGGTGAAGATATTACGAAAAATAACTAAGTGCACTTCCTGCACAACCTGAAAGAGGATGAACCAAGCCTTATCTTGAATACACATTTCCTAACTAAAAGGCGAGCCGTCTGGCTGAACAAGCACATTCTGATCAGTTACTCTACTGAACTTACAGTAATATTAGCTCCTTATAATGCACGTGTTCTCCTCACTATTCCTAATCCTCACTTATTAAACAGTACTCTGTTTTTGTTTTAAGATAAAAGTATGTATTAATGAATGAAACTTTAAAAGTAACTGCAAAGAGGACAAAGTATCCTCTATAACCTTTCCCTATCATTCAAACACAATTGGTCCCCCACAGCTATCCTCTCCATTTTCTCTCCCTCAAAGTACTTTCTCTCTTTTGCTCCCTCACTCCAAAACAATAGCTCAGTGCCATAGGCTCAAAGCCCTTTCACTGCCTCTACTTGTTATATAGATGGCCTGAATTTTTGCCTTCGAGGGTAGGTCTGACCATCAAGGGTCCAAACGCAGGCCAGAATTATCAAATCTCACTCGAAGAAGAAGAGAGAAGGTAGTGCTTGCAGAAGATGGAGTAGCAGCTGGCAACCCCAAGAGCTAGTGATGCTGAAAGAAGTCACTGGCAGTACTTAGAAGATCAGGGGGGGTGGAAGCAGTGACAGCGTGGGAGAGGATGGGGTTATTACTAATTGGTCACAAGTTGGCGAAATGGTGATCATTAGTTGGTGGTGGTAAAGGATGTTTCGAGATTTTTTTTTTTTTTTTTTTTCCTTTTTAGATTCTTATAGAATTTAGGAAAACTCTACTCCTCACCGTTTTCATGTTCCCATTACCTTGTGGGCTCCACAACCTGGACCATGTGTAACAAAAATTGTAAATTGCTCAATCAACAAAAATGAAATCCATACAGAAGAAACAGGCGAAGCAATGACACTGATATAACACAATCTCATACGAAGTCAAGAGAAGCAATGACATGCGCAGAAATCAACCTAAAAAAAAGGCCAAAATGAACTACCTTCATCTTTCTTATTTCCTTGTCCAATAAGCTTCTAAGCTGCTCGGTTTCCTGAAAATCAATATGCAAATGCTTAAACATATGACACCAAGATGATATCTGGCAGATCTCTGTAATTCACTTATGGTGTCACCATTAGTTCCAGGTGTGGTCAGAATGAGC
The DNA here is from genome assembly GCA_030267885.1 of Mesembryanthemum crystallinum. Lineage (NCBI taxonomy): Eukaryota > Viridiplantae > Streptophyta > Magnoliopsida > Caryophyllales > Aizoaceae > Mesembryanthemum > Mesembryanthemum crystallinum. Next base: position 10,136 of record BSSO01005635.1, on the reverse strand, counting down.
AATGGGAATAAAAGGATGCAAGTCCAATACCTATTTGCTATGCAAGGGTAAGTTTAGTCTTCCAGTGCAGCCCTTGTCATGGTGAAAATATTCCCTGGTTCCCCCAATCCGGGCCCTTTCGATGCTTTTTACCCTAGTTCTCTAACTAATGTCTTGAGCAAGTAATATGCTTTCAAATATTCCCTCAACCAAAACTTGAGAATCATAACTCTAATTGAACCTTAGGCACATACATGAGATAAGTGAGGTGCTTTTATAGAACACAAAGCCTATAGACCTAGAATCACGTTGTGACAACAAAGTACTATAGTTTGTGCACTAGCTAAGAAACATTAAGAATGTCCGATTCTGTATACCAATTACCAAACAAACTAAAAATGGACATGATCTTACCTCATCAGGCCAGCCATCAACAACAAAAACATCTAAAGAAAACCCGTCAACAGTGGAAAAGGCATGGGCCTCTTGAATGTTCAGGCTCATCTCAGACAATAGCGAAGTCAGCTGAAGAATACACGAAAGTGAATATCATATTCTTATTCTTACAAATATAGACAAGGCACTAAGTACATACTAAAAACAGTGATACCAGTGTACATTGTCGGAGAATATTTCATTAGTTTCCAGAGCAGAACACGTATATCAGAGCTAGCACAGCAACCTAAACTACATTTACTACTTGGGGCTGTTTTGCTGTAAAGATATTTCTATCTCAGTACATTTTCTTAGAAAATGAAAGCAAGAAAATATTTTCTGTAAAGAAAAGAAAAGTGAAATGGAGTCCAAAACTATCAAATTTTTCATTACTACTTGGGCTGTTTAGCGGTAAAGATATTTCTATCTCAGTACATTTTCTTAGAAAATGAAAACAATAAAATATTTTTCTGTAACAAAAAAGGAAAGTGAAATGGAGTTCAAAACTATCAAGTTTCTCCCTCCATCCCTCCCTCTCTGAAAGTGAAATGGAGTTCAAAACTATCAAGTTTCTCCCTCCATCCCTCCCTCTCTCTCTCTCTGTAATGGTGAAAGAGTGGCGAAATAAGGCAATTGGTGGCATCACAATTCACTGGTGACCCGTGAGCCCTACTGCCTTGCCTTGACTGCATCCACTGATCAAATGTTCACTATTCCACCACCACTAATTACTTCAGGTTTTAGGTTTGGGGGATCAAAACAATGTATATAGAGCAAAAACAGCAACAACATCTCAAATATATATGAGGGGTTTTCAATTGTTAGATATTTTTATGATAGATTGGACCATTAGATTGTCAATTTAAAAATACAAGGTGGAGGCTAAGGGAGAGAGATAGGTGGTGATCTAGATCTATAATTTATGAAGAAATTGGGCTGACCAACCACCACCATTGTGGACGCTAGAGAACCAAATTAGGCAGTGAGATTTTAATTATTTTAATCCCCCACCACCGTCCGACACACTGTAACACGCATCACTAGTACACATGGCTGAAAAGTAATCACTTACCTGGGTAAGAAGTTTTGGCTTGTCAATAGTCGAAAAGGTGATTTCATGCATTGCCCTAATTAGTTCCAATACAAAACAACATTACGTCAATAATAAAAAAGAATAAGAGGACTAAATCAGGCTCAGCCGCTCAATAGCCTAACAAAAACTATAATACCTTTAGGAAGCTTGAGTATTTAGTTATGACCGCATCTTACCTTAAGAAATGCGAGTTGGTGGTATTAACAAAGCTATCTCTATCTTCGGCATAAGATTGAAGGCCTAGACCCTCGAGATTTTGTGATGACCCAAAGGTAGGTGGTTGATGCAGGTTGAGTGAGAGACTAATACCAACAACAAAAGACATGAGAAGAGTTATAAAGCACATAAATAAAAATACAAAAGAACTAGAGCAGAAGATAGAGAAATGTTCAGAAAGACCAATACCCCAGATCACCAGAATTATTGACAGAACCTTGGCTACCTTCATCCATAGAAGAATATGAATGGACAGAATCATCTGCATGTCCATTGGTGCTCGGATTGATCTGCATCATATGAAAAGTCAACTCAATATGCATCATAATCTTATCGAGCATCTTTGGACTTTTTTTAATTTATTTTTGGCGAGGAGGAACTTCCTTCCTCATCCAAACCCACGACCTCGGGTCTTCCACGAATAAATTCGAGTAGGTGCTCCCTAGGAAGCTAATGGGCCAAACTTCTCTTGGGTGTATCTTCAGTACTTTGATATAATGTTAATGTACAAACTTGAAAATTAAGTTTGGGCAAAAACAGGGCAGCTTAAAAGAATCCTAGTTATCTTATCATATAACGATCATATTATCAGCAAACTGAAGCAAATGAAACACAAAGTATCTGAAAGACTGAAAACAATAACAATAACAATAACAATAACAATAACAATAACAATAATGATCATATTATCAGCAAACTGAAGCAAATGAAACACAAAGTATCTGAAATACAATCACTTTAAGTTTGAATCCTCCCAACACCCCTATTGCAACTCCTATCAATAATCAAGACCATCAACAATAACAAACACAGGAATTAACAGATCCCCATGGCTAACACCGCTAGTTGCGCCTAACCACAACTCCTCATGTCCTAATAACATCCATTAATATATTGGAAGAAGAGGCAGAACTCAAACAAACACTAATTCACTATGCAACCTAGGGTTAAACCCCGCTTATCCATTATCATCTCCTCATCAACTTAAAAAACCTATTGTAAACCTCCTCAAAACCCAGTTGACAAAAATACCTCTCCTATTATTCCTACTAGCATCCTCAATCAAGTTATTAGCAATAAGCACAACACCCAAGATCTTCCACAATTTAATAAAGAAACCCTAAAAATGGAAAACAATATGTCCTCCCCGATAACGCCTGCAACTGGACAAAAGAGGAAAAAATAAAAATGGAAATAATGTCCCTTCAAAAGACATCTCACGAACCTCCTGAGCTACCTTAAGCAAGTCAGCGCTGGAGACGTCTGAACAGCTTCGAAGGAAGCCACAGTCAAACTATCACCAAGCACTTTATTGCTTTCCATATAACATTAAGTTTCTCACAACCGCCAACTCAAAGTTGCTTTCCAACAAAGCCAATATGGCAGGGTTACTTAAATGAGCTCCACACTAAAGCCACCCAACATGGGGCACCAAGACAACTGTTATGTATGAAGCAATGACCTCCTTAGCAAGAAGCCTTGTATCAGAACAGACTTCCCGAAATCTCTTTCAAACCCCGCAATAAAACTCTTCCTCTCTACAGAAAACTAAAGGTTTCTAGCCCAATGATCCTCCAAAATAAACTCAACTAGATAATCCTTTCAAGATCATTAAAGATCTACATACTCTTCGAGCTTGATTCAACTTCATCATAAGGGGACACCAGTCCAACCCTGACTTCAACTCTCATTCCACTACTCATTAATCTGGCCCCCAGAATGGCAGCGGGATAACCACATGTTAAGAGCAGAGCCCTGAAAAAATGGGAAGCCTCAATGATAAGGACACAAAAGCAAATCTAGATAGAACCTATGTTTCTCGGACTCAGGGATCTAAGGGTTCGAATCGGGTTCGGGTAGGGATCAGAGTATTGGACTCATCAATTTTAAGGTTTTTTTTTTCTTGTTTCTGTTCTGATTTGAATATCCAAGTGTCATATTGTAGCCTACTGTTCGAGGATCCAACATGGATACTTTCGTTGGAAAGAAGAGTCCGAGTAACATTGGTTAGAACCTCTAGAATTAGATTAGGGAGAATCCTCTCAACCATGAGAGAAAACGAACTTATGAATATAGGAAGCAACTAGGGTAAACTAAGAGAATTAACCAATTAAGATAAGATTGGCAAAGACAATATTGACTAATAAAAGAGTTATATCTTATCATGCTTGAAGTGAACCCATGCAATTACTGTGGACAAACAAGCTTCATACACACAGAATCCACCATTATGGATACTTATGAAACATGTATATTCATGATGCAAAAGAATCTCAAAACCTATAAGATTCCCGACAGAAGCTGTCTTATCCACCACCACTACGAACCACACAGTGCTTCCTACTCCTCCAACTCCAAGCAATATAATGGAGTAGTTGATGAGGTAATCAAGCACCACCTTGGGATTCTTTTGCCAACGTCAGAATTTCAAACCCAAACCACCGGATTCTCTTTTCTCCAACCAGATTAAATGCTCAAATGAGTCGATAACCATACTTAGTGGTGCACCCTACGGGTCTGTGGCGGGCCCCACAATCCCAGAAATTCTAAACCATGTAAAATCAAATCAAATCAAATCCTGTGAAATCAACAGAAGAACAACAAAGGAATTCTCTAGAGAAGCAGGCAGAATAATGGTAGTAGCTACCTGTACAACATGAACGTCATAAGCAAGGGTATTAGAAGGGTCCTCTGCTTGGCGCAAGAGTCTCATATGTCTCAACACATCTTCTGCCCTCTCCACGTTCACATCCAATGCATATCTAACACAAAAGAACAGGACCAATTTACGACCCAACGAAACAATAATTATTCTATAAATTTGAGAAAATAATACTTACTAGTGTAAATATAACCTAAATAGAGAAGGAAGAAAACCTGGCAGGAAGGCGATTGAAGTGAAGCCAAAGCTGATCGTCGAAGCCGGGAAGCTTGGCATCTTGGCAATCAGAATCGTGGAGTCTAGTTAGAACGTCGTTGAAAACTTGAAGCTTTTGGCGATGGTGATTTTTGGGCGTCGGCGACGAGTATTCCACCGCTCTGCTGCTACAACTCTCGGTATCATTGTCGATCGCCATTAATTATTATTATTATTATTATTAATATGAAATGGCTTCCGAGTAATCAATTTCAGGATGAGTTTCTGGTGCAATATTCATCGCCAAACCCAGAAAATTGAACAAGTAAGAGTAGACTGAGACCTAATTTAATTAATGTAAGACTAGAGGCTGGGGAGTTATTAGAGGAATATTATTGTATTATTATATTAAAGACGACGAGTAGTGTTAGTAGAAGAAGCAGAATGAAGTAGGAATATTCTGGAGAGAGAAAAGGGAGAGAAGGAAGGGAGAATCTGAGGTAGGTAGGTGAGTGTAGGAATCAGGGATGATATTACTCGTAGTTGGACCTGGTGTGGTGTTGTGGATTGTGGCCTTGTGTTAGTGTCTTGTGTCTGTGTGGGGGAGAGAGAATTCCAGAATTGGAGAAAGAAACAACAGCAACATCATCAAGAATGATGTCGCTGAGAACTGAGAAGAGAAGGAGAATGATGAGGGGACCTGGGCCTGCCTGGGTCCCGTAATGGCGTGGCAAAGATAGCAACTGTTACAAACCCAAAATGCCCCTTCTTTATATATGTCATCAAATTTCTAATCTAAAGGGAGTATAAGTATAACAGTGTATCATGATCTAATGAGATTTTATGATCAAATTTGAACTATGTATGTACTTTGCTAAAGATAATGGCGTGATACAAGTCGTAATCACAATCCTTTTTTTACAAAGCGAATCATGAGTCATTCCTTTAACGTCACTTTCACAACAGTAAACCATCGCTTCCCTTTCCTTTTGCTACCTCTCTCTCTCACATACACATAGCACACCCACTACTGCCACAACTCGCCACCGACCGCCTGCGTCTGCACTGTTTATTCGCTTACACCATCCACCACTAGTCCACTACTTTAGCCCCCAAACACCAGTTGCAGACAGTTCGTCTGTACTGCAGCTCATTTGCGCCTTCGTGGCCTCTCTATCGTTAATTACTCGCCGGCGCACTTGAGCAACTACGAAATTTATCTCAAATTGTTGATAGATTTTATTGTTAAATAGGTTCTTGGTGCTATTTATATATGGAGAAAGACATGTTCAAACCCTCGCCTTGTCACTGATCATGATGAACAGCTCACCCGTTCCTTGCTCATAGTAGATGCACCTTTGTTGGATGACTAGGTTGTCTTCCCAAACTCTGGTTTAGAAATTTTTACTTGTCGTTTTTCACTTACAATGATTAGTTGATCATAGTGAAGTAATAAATTTTCAAGGAGACTAGTAAAGTTTAGAGTACCACTTATAAGTTATTACTCCAAAGCACATTACAAATGCTACCAAGTGGCTCAACGACTTGTTCAAGAAAGAGTTCAATGATACTGACATTCATGTTCTGTGGTTTGAGGTCCGAAATTAGGATATTTTATATTGTGCCCCTATAAATATTCATATTTTGTAATGCTCATGTTTGAGGAGTATGTCAAAATTAATATTAATACTATCAAATAAGTTCTAAGAAAAAAAAAAAAACTTATGAGTAGAATTATTGTAAGGTCCAACCTTTTTACAAACATATATATAAGCATGTGATAGGATTGTATCGAGTTTGGAAAATTTGGGGGCACCTTATCTCCGTGGCTATTTTCTCGGTGGTATGCCAATTATTGTCAACTGAAAAGTATAAACAATTTTGTGAAGCGCTTTACTTCTTCTCTTCTATGTTTAACTCAATTTATAAGGTAAAAACAACTCAACTTATCAACCATTGCAACAGCTGTATATTTTAAAATTAATTCGACCTTATTGATGTTGTTCTTAAACATTATGTGTTTAACAATACATCTCATTTTGATTTTCTAATGCCTATTGTTGGCTACCTATAATATTAGGCCTTATTAATGTTGTTACTACCTCATTGAGATTTGAAAAAAAAAAAAATGTGACTTTTAGGTTGATCTTGTCATTGAAGATATTGGACAAACACAATTGCATTATATCATATTGGATATATATATACAGGGCTTTTTCATCGAGAACTTTGTCATCCGATCCCTAAGAGTAAATGTACCAAGTGTTCACAAAATTTGTCTTCAACCTCAAGAAAAGAGTTTGAGAGAACAACTCAATATAAAGCCAAGGGGGAAAAAAATCACGTGGCTTTCCTGGTGCAACACTTTGAAGAGATACATCCAGTACAGACACATTTTGTTAGTTTCAATAATCTATTGAACCCGTTTGCGGAAGAGTAGGTGAAACAAACTCATTAACCACAATACTAATTACTAATTAGATAACCTAGCAAATTTTTGAGTAGCTTGCAAAAGTAGTAGGTGAAACAAACTCCAATTATTATTATCAATAACCCTAATTAACTTTTAAAAGAAATCTTACCTATAAATAATCAATATTGACGTTCATATGCTTGCTCTTCCATCCTAAGAAGCCAAATACTACAGTCATCAGTCATGCATGGCAACCTTAGCATTATTCATCTTATTCCCCTTTCTTCTCCTCCCTTGTTTTGCATATCATCATGAAACTACTCCAGAAATCTCCAATGACGAACTCAACCGCATTTATGTCATTCTAAATGCAAATTATGAAGTTATCAAGAATAACTCTCTAGCATTAGCAAGCCCCCAACATCAATATGCCTTGCAACTCTTTCACATTGTGAATCAAGATTAGCTTAAGTATGATTCTCCGACAAGTCTTGAAGACATCATCAAACTATACCAAATGGGCGGTGAATGGGGATCATAAGCTGATGTATGAATCTCTTTCTATAAACCCTAAAGACGTCAACCGCCTTTACAGTCATTTTCATGAACTTGATCTTAACCTCACAATCAGGGTGGAGCTACATTAGGGCCCAATAATGGGGCCAAGGTCACTGTCAATTTATATGATATATATATTATATGATAGAAATTATTTCTCATATACGTACTCTTATAAATTTTGTTACATATATTGCATAGATATTATATGTGCAACACATATGCAACCCACAAAATAGTTTATTATATTTTGTCTTTTTATCTTTTATTTCATTCCAATTTGAAAATAGTATGGCCTCCCTCAAGTTAGACTCTCTGGCTTCATCCCTGCTCATAATGTACTATCAGTATAGCGGTACTAGCATAGGAACAAAGATACCCTTGCTTTTCACAAACCAAGGACCTGTGTCTCCAAGGTTATTGAAGAAGCATATCCAAAGCTGGCAAGCTCATCTTCAGACGACATATGCGGAAAATCTACAGTTATAAGGGAACAAAGATCATGCATAGATTCATAAGTCTACAATGAGCTTTGTCGTGGGTTTGATGGGTAATTTGATACCCTTGTTCACCCAGCCGACCGAAAATGGGAATACTACACTATTTCCGGTCCGGCAAGGACAATACGTCATCAAGTTATAGGTTGTCACAAGCAAGTCGTCTGCACCCCCTTTGAATTTTCTGTTTATGGGTGCCACTATATACCTAAGAGCGAGGTGCATATTGTTCCTCTAATGGGTAGTGACGGCACGAAACTCAAGGCTGTAACCGTATGTCATTTGGATACCTCATCATGGAGTCCACATCATTTCATCTTCATCTCTCTAAACATCAAACCAACAAGTCCTCCTATTTGTCATTTCTTAGCTATCGATGATATTATATGGGTGTCTAAATCATAATTTCTTTTGTACTGTTATCATGGAGATCTATCGATGTAGTAAGATATTACAGTAGTTGGAGTTGCCTTTTACATAATAAATGGTGAAGTTTCATTCGATAGTATTACTTAATGTCATAATTTTAGTGGCTTGTTTTAAGGCTGCTCATGGTATAGCCCACTTGAATCCTATCTCGTTTTGGGCTAGAGTTTGGGTAGAGGATGGTTCGGAGAGTATTCTAGATGTTGTAGCATCGGTTATGTATGACTACTCTCTTATTGTTACGTAATATAAGTGAAGTGTTTGCTCTACACGACATTCCTCATCTTTTTTCTTCTTTTCTTCTTTCAATTCGGAAAATTCCAATGAAGTATTTTGAGTTTTGACCTAATTAGAGTGAGATCTTGAAGTTTTTTTTTTTTTTTNTTTTTTTTGAAATATATTACTATCAAAGAAGTACTCATTCAATAGACTAAAACTATGTTCAAATAGCAAGTCTTGTAGAAAAAAAAAAAATTGGTGATCGGAATATGACAATGATGTCCTTTTCTTCCAATGGACCATCCGCTTTTACATGTATATTGACAAAAATATATTTCACCCTCCATCTTGTTATTGCCTGGCCTGTTTGTGGGCTTCATAGATTGTTGGTGGCCAATACTCAATAGGGCCAGCCCTCTATCCCTCTCCTCCTCCTCTTGGCCAGTGAGGGTGTGTGGTACTAGTATTTCCATGTTTGCACTTTTGTCATGCTATTTCCGTTTTCGAATAAAAGAACTTATAACTGCTCTCTGTTTTTCAAATTTGTGATTTAATTTCTCCATTTGTACATCATCTTCTACAAGTGATATATATGAAACACAAGGAGAGGACGGAGTTCTCCTTGAAGGTATTTTGTGTTCATTGAATTAAATTAAGTCCATGGAAGTTCAAAATTAAGATTTGGAGGATCTTTTCATCGTCCACTTGATTGTTCTCAAATTTGCAACAAATTTTCATCCAAATTTGCACTTTGTCACACACGTATATATGTAACTAACTAAGTTCAACATTCTCCATTTTGTTACTCGATTGGAAGTTGCAGAGGTTCCATGGATGCTTCATTATCTTCAAAGCAACGAACTACATTCCTTAATTGTAACGTACTTCATTACGTAGCAAACAAGTCATAGTCAGAATAGATGTGCATTGTCAAGTGAGGGCTCTATCCGAGTGTTGGGGCCAGAAATTGCAAATTGCAAGGTGCGTTTCCATGTCGTTTAACCACTCCAAAACCAAAACACACGTTGAAAAGCAAATCTCCAAACCAAATGCTGCCACGAAGCACCTCTTTACACTGCCCGCCCATTAAATATTAAATATTAAATATTAAATGTTCCTTCTGTTTCGTAATTAGCTTTTAAAAATGGCATATTTTTTTCCAAATTTAGCTTTCAAAACCCATAAAATCCCATAACTTTTATATTATACCCCTCTACTATCTCACAAATACAATAAAAAAATACACTCTCTCTTTCTACTCGTATTATTTTATTCTCTCACAATAATATCTCTCTATTACTACTTTAATCTCTCACATAAAATTCCCATTTTTGAATTTACTCTGTTCGATCGGGATATTATGTAGCTCGCTGCTTTCTGGAAGGGGAAGATGTAGGTTCAACATCTTTACCATCAACGGACCCCTGGCGGACTATTTGGGAG
>BSSO01005634.1:0-12894 GCA_030267885.1 Mesembryanthemum crystallinum | reverse complement strand
TTGGCCAAAGATTTAGACATGTAAATCTTCCCCAACTTGTCCCAAAGACTTTTGGGGTTTTCATCATCGAGTACATCGTACTTGATTTCCGGTGCAAGGGCCAACCGGATCGTAGCCACTACGCGTAGTTTCTGATTCTTCCACTTTTCATCGTCGACTCCAGCAGGTTTGATATCCGTCAAGGTCTCATTCAAACCTTGATGGATGAGGATGTCTTTCACCATGCTTTGCCATAGCGAGAAGTTGTTCTTACCGTTAAACAACTACATCTCGAACTTTCCACCGAAACCTTCTCCATTGTCTCGAACCCGAAGCTCTGATACCACTTGTTGGGGTTTAAGGTGCGAAAAATGAGAATAAATCAATGACAGACGCAGATTTTACGTGGAAAACCCAAACGGGAAAAACCATGGGAGAATTGTTATTCAATCAACGATTAATAAAATCCTCACTCAAACCCACACGATCTCCCTAGACCGTGTTTACAACACACAAGGATCCCTTTGTGTTTACCCTCTCAAGAACGCTAACAGGCTTCTCGAGTCTCTCTCTTGAGAACACTGACTAGTTTCTCAAGCATATCTAACCCTTAGCCTAACATCATATTTATAGGCCTAAGGGGAAATCCTAACTCAAACATGAATAGGAAACTAAAAGATCTAGGACTCTTTACTAGTCCTAGAAAGATTACAATTGCAACTATTAAGAAACTCTTCTTAAACTAAACTTCCTAATACAATAACAATTAATTAGGAAAGTAGATAATAAACTAGATCTCCTCAATATTGCAAACACTCGCCGAACGATACGCCTTGCTAAACAAGTCAAGAGTTCACGGATAGCTGTGCATGGCCGTGCACAATTCTGCGTGGCCGTGCACTGCTCTGTGCAACTCAAACATAGCTGCTGCCTGGGTGGCACGGCCGTGCCATGATGTGGCATGGGCGTGCTGCCCCCCTATCTGCAGCTTTGCACTTCTTCGCCTTATGCGATCGATCCCACGAACCTCCCGGGTCACCCCGGGTCCAACCCATGTCGGGCTTGCGAGGCCCAACAGTCAATGACGATGTTGGCAAAATGGGTGAATGGGGTATGAATCTTACAATCATTGTAAGGAACTCGTATGAGCTTACTGTAATGGGTGCGACTATTAATTTCACGATGGACTGGGAGGTCGCAATTGCGGAAGAAAATGTATGTTTATTTGGATTGTATTTGGTGTATGCTCATGGATTCGATCACGTTGTGATGGAGATAGATTGTTAATACTTTGCAGTTTGCTCGTAAGGGTAGTATTTCGTTTTGGTAGTTAATGGGAGGTTTGTGATTGTCTTGCATATCTAAGGGTGGTCAAGGCTCGTGCAGGGCCGACCCACTTGTCGTGCCGGCATGCCTGGAGTTTCGAGAGGCCCGATCCGGCCTATAGGCTATTCTGTGGGCCTCGTGCCGTACCGTGCCACCACATCCCCAATGCACCCCACGACCCATGGTGTTGTGGCCCATGTCGACGTGTTGTACACATGTAAATTTATTACTATTAAATTATTTTTTTTTGCCGTGTCGTGTCTGTCCGCACCTAGGCACATGGCACGACCTATGGCCCACCATGTCGTGCCAGGTACTAAATCGTGCTTGGAATGGGCCTATGCCATGCCACCCATGGGCCATCCTGGGCCATGGCGAGCTCCACATATCACTGGGAAAAAAAACAAGAAAGTTAAAATTGACTATGATATATTGAAAAATTGTGATAAAAGTTAGGAAAATTTGTTTTCAATAATCCAAACTATCTTCGAGTTGCAGAAAATAATTCCAACTCCACTATTTGAGCGTAATAATCTGAATTATCACTTTCTTTGCAACACATACACTAGCCATGATGACATTAACCTTCTCATTAGTTATTTGTTTTGATGATCTTCAGTTGAACTGCAAAGGGATAATCAATTAAATCAATGTTGCCATATTCAAATATTATCATCGACACTTGGTGTGATATCATCTGTTTGAGAATGTTGAGATTAACCACCGTTTTAGAGAGGCTGATTTTGTAGCGGATTTTATGGATAACCAGGGTCAAAATTCTCCTAAGCTCCTTGTTTGGTTGCACTCCTTCGATAAATCCCTTAGCCCTTACCAATTTGTTGGTAAATGACTCTTTATCTTTAAAGGCGATGTCAAGGTAGGTGGACGAATTGCAACTAAAATAATAGTTGATATTATTACGAACAAATAATGAAGTTTATATTATTTTCTGAAATCCCGAAATATTTGGATTATTTATAACAAAATTTCCTAAAAATTAAAAATCAATGTACAATTAGTTTTTTTTTTTTTTTGGACAAACAAATTTCTCAATAAAAGTGGAGTATTACTGTTTGGTAGTAGAGTTTAGGCTGTGTAGTCACAATCTGAAACCTATGGTCCCTATCCCCTAATTTGTGGCGAACCAAACAATTCCTAATAGAAAAGTCAGCACATAGTTTTTGAAAATCAACCACGTAATCTTCTACTGAGATACGGAGTAGTACATTACATAGTCATTAGTCACTTCAGTCACAGACACTCAAAAGTCTCCACTAAATTAATAAAAAATAAAATAAAATAAAAATATTATCTTCAAACGCGTAGTATCGTACTACTGAGATCGTATTCTGTATTACCTCCATTAATCAAAAAAAAGATCAACCTCCCCTTTCCCAATTTCAGTCAACAAACAAACAATTCCTCTCTCTCTCTCTCTCTCTTTCTCTCTCCTCTCATTCTCTCTCTTTTCTCTGCCGACAATGGCGCTTCGACTCTCTCTCCTCACCCTCTTCTCTCTCCTCTCTCTCCTCACTTTCACCGTCGACGCCAGACCCGGCCACCCCTTCCACCCCTGCAACACCCTCATCATCTCCACCTACTCCTTCTCTCTCCTCCGCCCCCAAAACCCTAACCACCACCACCACCACCCCGATTTCATCGCCGTCATCACCGACCTCCGCCCCGACTTCCTCCCCCGCCACCCTCACCACCTCTCCCTCTCTCGCCACGCTTTTGCTGAGCCACTCAAACCCCAATCCAACAACAACAACAACAACCCCGAAGAATTGCCCGAATTCCCTCTCGTAGGGTTCAGCTCCTTCAAGGATCGCACCAAGGATATCCTCTCCGTCGTCGCTTCTCTCCTCTTCGGCGCCGCCTGTGGCGCCCTCACTGCTGGCACCATGTACCTCATCTGGTCCCTCTTTAACCACCGTAGCGGATCGTACCGGTCTTTGGATGGGTTCACTTCTGATGATGACGACAATGATGACGACGATGATATCTTTAATCCCAAGAAGAAGGGCTATGTCACCATCCCCGCCGCTCCGGTGAAGGATTCTGCTGTTGCTGTTGCTGTTGCGGTTCCTGTCCCGGCCAAAGAAACTGCTTAATCGGGAGTTTATGGGTACTTTTTTTTTTTTTTTTTTATTTTGGTTTATGCGTTTTGGTTTACTTCCTTTTGTGGCCTTCACTTGTGGTGTTTATATGAATGAATTGGAGGTACTTATGGATTATGTAATGTGGTGAAGGATTCAGGATTCAGGATTGTAATTCACTGATAATGATATTTGGTGGATTTTAGGTTGACTGATTATGCCTGTGTTATGTAAGTACAGTGAAATCTTATCCGTATTATCTAAATTAAGTCATGTTTCTGTTTATTTAATGGGAGTATAATGTGTTCTGTTGGTAGCTTTAAATTTTTTGATTGAGTTCAGTCATAACTTTATAGATGTTCAATAGAGTTGTGCAATGCTTTCTGTTTATTTGTGGGGAGTATGATGTGTTTTGTTGGTAGCATTTGCATTTTGTGATTGAGTTCTTTCTGGCTCTGTGATTGTTGAATAAGATTATTGAGTATTGTTCATGCTGTGGTTTGATGGATAGCTGTAAATAACCAGCATTATACTGTTTTATAAGGTGGACAGATTATGCAATGGTTTTTAAGTGTGAATTTTGATGGGTCCTGAATTGTGGATAGTAAGGTGTTGGAGGTTAGGTTTTTTTCATTTTGGGCGGCGATGCGTGGAGTGTGCTGGTTCACATGATTCCCAATGAAATGGTGCGTGTCGTGCTACTGAATGTGATAGGTTTTGCCGTGGTTGGTAATGTTGTGTTCTTATGGTTGAACATTAGTATAACACTAATTTGAAGGTTCTTTATATGTCAATTTTATGTACATCATCTTTTTTTGTACAAGTAAAATGGAACTTTTTCATAGTTTTGAGGCTTTAATTGCTACCAAATGATGCTTACGAGACGCTTGTTGCTAAATTCAAGCATGGAGATTTTGGTCATTAAGTTCATTTACAAGCTTACCTGATTAAACAATCAAGTTTTTTTCGATGAGGTAGAATTCTGTTACTTGGAACATCATTTAACCTGCTAGAGTTGGTCATCATATCGCATCATGGTATATGACATTGGGAATGTGGGATCAGTGTGTTGACAATATTGAAAGGGATATGATGACATTGTGCATGAATACATGATCAACTCTGGCCACAGAAGTAATCACTCAAGGGTTAGTACAAGTTCTAGAATGATTTATTAGGGTCTAGAGCAGTAGATGATTCCTATGGGTTTTCTTTCTCCACATGAATATTACTGATCTGGCGTATTATACCTATCCACGCATCGAGTCAGGACTTTCTGTAGATTGAGTTTTGGTCCTCATTTGACCAACTCCACTTGTTCGGGAAATTTCTTTTTTATTGTTCTGTAGTGCTGATTTTTGCTCTGTGCCTCTTCATATGGCATGCCTCCAATCATCTTTGGTGTTGTTTTGCTCTTTTTATATTTGGCTCACTTGAAATGTACAAGATGCTAATTTTTGGGCCTAGGAAGGGTTGTGAATCTTGTGATGGCCATATACTTTGTGAAACTGCTAAAGATACGTATAGTGTGAGTATAACATGAAGTGAATTTTCCACATTTATGAAGTGGTGATGGTGCATTGTGTTATTAGTTACAAGGTCATGACCTCCAGTTTTGTATTCTGTTTCTGGATTGTTCTAGGCATCTTGTATTCTTCCTTGCAATTTCTATCTCCGTTTGGCTTGTCTGTTGCCCTTTTGCTTGAATGATTACAATCCGAAATTTGAAATTTCTATGTTCTGATTCTAAAGACTATAGAGTACTTGAAACATTGTTTCGGCCTCTAGGGTGTTCTTCTGTGACCAATGAACCAATGTAGAGCGGTCTTATGAAAGTTGTGCGCTTGCAATTGATTTTGGAATGCATCCCTGCAGCCTGGCTAGAATCCCCTAATCTTTCATTGAATAACTTCGTAACTGAAGCACCTATCTATGCATTCAATCAATTCTGGAGACTGTTTTTGATGTAGTAGATTGGAAGAACTTTAAATTTTAACTTGTAACAGAAGTTCATGCTGATTTCTGTCAGTCAAATCTCCAAAAACTAATAACATTTGGGGGCTTCTAAGTTCTAGTTGTATACTCTTGTCAGTTGCCATGCTACCCGTGGATGTTAAGAGTAATGTAGAGGGGACTTCTCACTCTGTTAAGTTTGAACGAACTGAGTTTTTCATTTTATGTTTGGTTGATAGTGAAGATGTTTCTTTCTTAGGTCAAGCAGCTTGATATTGAGTTCCATTGAGAGGTAAGAGGATAATCACAGTTGGGAATCGGGATAGTTTCAGTTGGTGGTCTTTGGTTTGTGGTTGTTGTGTGTTTGCTAGGTGTTAGATTAGGGGCACTGGTTCACCTTTCTTATGCTTCCATGCCTTACCCTTTTGCTCTAATGGTGATGAGATTTGAGAGGATTTACTTACGACTGTTGATGTGACTAGCCTTTTATTTGCAAGTGTTCCTTCTGTTGTGTTGTTTAGCATCTGCCTTTAGGTGTTATGCCTTTATAAGTAGTGGTTCATATTTTCCTTCTAAGCTAGCTTGTGTCCGCGTTTGTGGATGAAATGTTTCAACACGAGCTAAGCTTGAATCCGACATAATGTATCACTTCAACTGTTGGATGTTTGGCATTCACCATTCCACAGCTACCAGAATCAGAGAAAAGGCAATATAGTAGACAGGGACAGAATGAAATCTCCTCTTGATTGTTGACATACAATTCCACCACATTGGCATTGCGGTGGACGTAATATTATGTGTTTTGGGCACTCATTGCATAGGTGGTGTCATGTAATTGCTTATGCACAAGGATGGCATTTTACAATGATGTGAAAGCTGGTTTAAATTCTGATTATCAAAAGATGGAGGAAAGTGACATTTTTGATTGTTGTATTCATATTCCTAGCCTGTGACATTACACTACTCTCTCCATCCCACTATTACGTGGCTATTGTTTACATAACTTTGTTTAACTCCAACGTATATATTGTACTATTCATCCCCAAAAAATACATAAATAACATCTATTTATCTCCACTATCAATCTATTTACCCATTTTAATAATTATCCATCTCTATTATCTCTCTACATATCAAATTTCACCATCTCTTTAACGTTAGAGTGAATAGTACAATGGCCACGTAATGGTGGGACTGAGGGAGTATTAAGCAATCAACACGCCACAATTGCTTTTTTTTATTTTTTTTTTTCCTTATTCCTTATTTGAGGGTTTCCATTTGATACTTTCCTCCATATTGGTATCATCCATATTCGTTCCATTTAGTGTGGGTGGGGATGGTGTTTGCTTATATTTACCTCTTTGTCGTTCCTAAATTATGCTCCATATAGCCAAAAATTAATTGGCTTGTCATTATCGGACCCATTTTCTCACTAAATCCACAATATTTGAAGTATGATTTCTGAAATGAGATTACTTGAGCAATGAGGCATGTGAAACCTTGAATAAAAACGAAGCACTAGAAGTTGAGGTATTTTATGACATGAATGCCATTCTTTGAATAAAAAGCAAAGCACTAGATGTTGAGGAGGCATTTCTTTGAATGTCATTATTTGGATCCAAGGTTGCGAAGGAAATAGGGAGAGAAATTCAAACTTTTAAATAAGTTAAGCCAGACACACTTTTAAGATTGAGACCTTGTCTGGTAGATGGCTTTTCAACCAGTTTTTTGAACAATTGGATTGTTTGACCAATTGACAATCCAAAACTCCAAATATTGGTGTTTGATAACCAGCTTTTTCATTGGCTTTTCAGACCAACAAGCTAAAGTTTTGAAAAAGCTAGGAGGTAGCTTTTTAGGTTAGCTTTTTGGATTAATATACAAAGTGACAAGCTATACTATAATAATAAAACTAAAAAGAAACAACATTATGAATTATATTCATGTCCGTGTTAGTCATTTTAAATGTATCCAACAAGTTACTGATAATTAGCTGACTTTACCAAACATTTTTTACAAGCAACTAGTCAAACTAGCTAACACAACCAACTAGCAACAACCAGCTAATTAAACCAATTACCAGCCACCAGCTACTAGCTGACCTACAACAGATCTCTTCAAGTCTCAAGGTCTGACAATATTGCCTAGATAAGTTGATCTCACTTTTTGATGATTAATTGGCATTATCTAACATGCAAGCTAGCTTTGCAGTTCCAACCTAAACTTGAAAGGAGTGAAGATCAGGGATTCCATGATTCAGTAATAAGCATTCTTTTCTAATTGCATCAATTTTATTCTGCCAATACATAGAAGTTTGAATTTGACACAATTGATGCAGCTCAGCCTCCAACAAGAACCATCAAATAAATACAAACTATATGGCACCAAGGAGCTCAAACACCAAGCTAAAATTTGGCTAGAAAAATGTCAATTCAGGAGTGAGTTTTATATGAGTGTGATCGAACAAAAAAGACCGCAAGTGCTTGTGCATTCGAAGCAATGATAACAAAATATCTTCCTTGAGCAAATGAGACTTTTGTCCTGCACCAAATTCCGAAATGACACCATCCACTTCAATTGAACTGCACCCTGGAACCTTCCTCACCTCCTTTTCTTCCATCCCCTCCCTTACTTTTGCAACTCCGTCCCATTTGTTTGCGGATGCATAAATATTCGAAAGTAGGGTGGTAACCCCGCTATAATCTAGACCTTGCTCCATCAACCGCTTAATTGTTTCTTCCCCCATCTCGACATTACCATGAACTCTACAAGCATTGAGTAGTGCACCCAAAACATAAGAGTCCGGGACAATTGACATCTTTCTAACTAGTTGTTCTGCCTCTTGTAACATTCCTGCTCGCGCTAAGAGGTCAATTAAGCAGCCATAGTGCTCAACTCCTGGCTCTATTCCATATCGGTGTCTCATGCTCTCAAATATCTGCAACCCTTTGTCTATCAAACCCATTCTACTACATGCAGCAAGGACACATATGAATGTAACTCCGTTTGGCTTAACCCCTTCACCTTGCATCTTTTCGAACAAGTCAATCGCTTTCCCGCTCAGCCCATGATTTGATAGGCCAGATATCAAAGAAGTGAAAGCGAAGACATCCTTACATGGCATGTCCTCGAACACATGACTCGCTATCTCAATGCATCCACATTTCGCATACATATCAACAAGAGCAGTCCCTAATTTGGCATCCAATTCCATCCCACTTCTATCCACATATGCATGTATCCACCTCCCTTGATCGAGAGCTCCTAGCGATGCACAAGCAGTGAGTGCCCCCACTACGGAAGCATGATTTGGCCGAAACCCAGAAACCTGCATCTCATAAAACAGCTCTAGGGCCTCATCAAAAAAACCCATTTGGGCATAGCCAGTAGTCATAGTACTCCAAGAAACCACATTTCTCTCAGGCATTTCATCGAACATCTCCCGCGCATCCTCAACCCGCCCAGCTTTCACATACCCATTAATCACAGCAGTCCAAGTAACAACATCCTTATTCAAACTCGCATCAAATAGCTTACGACACAAATCAGCAGCATCACATACAGCATACAAATGTATCAACCGATTTTGCACAAAATCATAAGAATCCCACCCCAACTTCACAGACTGGGAATGAAGCATCAACCCAAGAGACAAATCAGAGAGATCAATGCAAGCTTTAATCACAAAAGAGAAAGTATAATTATTTGGGCTAAACCCAGAATCCAACATATGTTTAAAGAGAGAGAAAGCCTTGATGGGTTCATTTCTTTCACTGAATATTTTGATAAGCGAGTTCCACATGTAAGTGGAGCGATGAGGTAGCCGGATTAGGAGGTTATAAGCATGAGAGAGATGAGTGGGATGGTTGGCGAAAGAGGAGATGAGTTTTCCGGCAGCGAAAGCATCGGAAAGGGTGCCGGAGACAGTGAGGTGGGAGTGGATTTGCTTGAGGTGTGGGATAGAGAGGCATTGGTGGTTGTCGAGGAGAGAGAGAGCGAACTTGCTTGATTTCAAATACTTGGCGCCAAAAGAAGACATTGACAAGCAATAACGATGACACTCGAGTTCTGGCTCTACGCCATCAAATTTAGTTACTTGAGTATCTATGATGTTGAAGATTTTGCATGGGTTTGGTATGAACCAACTTATAAGGATCGATTATGCTTTAGTTGAGTGATTCCATGTTAGCATGTTGGGTGTTGGACTAGTGTGACTGTGTGACTCGTACTTTTAAAGGGATGGTGGCTACGTTGACATGGGTGATCTCTTAGCCTCAAATGAGCGACTCATGCTTGGTACATTATATGAACTAAGTTCATACAATACTGTTCGCAATATTTATATTTTGTATTATCAAAGGTAAGAGAGTATCCGTGTTTTACAGTTGAGCAATATTAATAATTTGTTTGGTTTCATGAGAAATGGTAACAAAAGGGGAAAAAAATAATAAAAATAACAGAAAATAGTTAAGTTTCACAAGTTCGATTGTACTTTTTTTGAAAAGAGTAAATTTGCTGGTTTGATAAATATAAGAAAATTACTCTAAATAATCCTAAATTTGGGCAATACGCCAAAAAGAAACCCAAAATGAGAACTACTCTAGTTCTTCATAAACCTAATTTTTCGCCCATGTGCTGCACACCACAATCTAACAATGTTAACTTTTTGCCATTGTTAATATGATTGACAATAAAAGAGCATATATATTTAAAAAAAAAATGGAAAGTTTTATATGTTACCCATTTATTTGGGAGAAATTATTGGAGAACATTGTGTCAATAACTTGGTGCCACTATACTTTCCATTATGCTAAAACTCTTAAGTGAAGGGTTAACGTCGTTAAGTCTCAAGTACCCCAAATTAATGCTAGCCCAAATGTGTGAAACAATGATTTTTTTACATATGCCCTATCTTTTTGGCACTTAATCAATAAGCATCTACATTTCTCTCACATCAAAACCCTATAAAAATCTCTCTTTTGTCTCCATTCTTTGAAAAACTCTTCAAACGTGTGTTCAGTTTAAGAAAACTATTGCACTTTTCTAGAATTATTTTCAAATAAAATAAGGAGTCCATAAAACATGTTCAAAATAGGTGTTTTTCAATTTGAAAACTTAAAAAAGTGGAAAATAAACCTTATATATAACTAAACTAGACTTTGGAAAACACCCGAAAATTATTTTCTATAGTTTTCGTTTATAATAAGGATAGGCTTTTCCAAAATTTTCCATATTGGAAAATAAGGTTTTTTCCAAGAAAACACTTCTAAGAAAATTTGAAAAATGAAAATTGTTTCCATTTTCAGCTTGAACTGAACACAACCTTAAATATTTGGCAAATCGTCTCAACCTGGCACACATTGATGGTAGAAGGTGGATTTGATGTGGGAATTGATTCTTGTTATTAAAATTTCTAAAGGACACCACCTAACTAAATGATATGTTAAAAAAAATTAAAATTAAAATTAAAAAAAATAAATAGATTGTCTATTGTGGGAATGAGCTAGAGCTAGTCTAACAATTCTAATATATAAGCATACATGCATAAGAAGTCCCTCAAACATGGGTACTACAATCCCTTTTACGTGTATCAATAGCATGGAATCACCCTCCTTAAATGAAATATTTTGTTGCTTTAGGCAATTAACAAATATTGGGTTCATAGAGCCATTGAAAGGGCAATATATATTCATCATAACATACTGAAAATAGAGGCAGTAAAGGTAACTAGGGAAAAAGATAATCATATACAAGCTATTTATGATCTTTTTCTTGCAACTCATCAATTTGAACTTTTTTTGTCATCATCTACCGCTAGTATTCTATAAAAGAAACCCATAAACATTAGATACAAGTACTTACTGTTACTAATTTGTTCAATCCAAATCAAACCTAACTAGAAGCTGATGATAACATGACACGAGCACATAACAACTTGATCACGCCATTACAAAATACGTATCTAAAGTATAAAAACGATCATGCCTCTAAGTCACAGCTTTTAATACGTATCTAAAGTATAAAAAGGATCATGCCTCTAAGTCACAATCAAATATGTTCATAAACAATGGTAAAAACTACTAAACAAACTGAAAATTAAACTATAAATTCTAGAGCATTTTTAGTAAGTAAGAAAATGGTAAATACTTTGATTGGGAAATGTATCGAATAATTACAAACTTGTGTTGCAATACATGAAAATTTTCATTATCACAATCCGACATTTAAAACATCGTTAGAGCAAATATACGGATTACAAGACATTTTATATTCAAACAATGACATGCAATACGTTAATATCATGGCAACTGATTAATTTGTTTTATAATTTAAATATTAAGGATATAAAGTTGATGAAATTACATTGTTACCTGCTAATACTTCTCATATAAATCTCTCATACTATAATAATGAGACATCATACAATGGTGGTAGTCAATAAGATACGCAACTAACTTTAGAGTTTACATTATTGTAGCTCAAATATAGGCCTATTAACAAAACATTGGATTACGCTGCATAGAATATTTCTCGAACTTTGCAGCCATTTTTCAACTAACATCAGTGAAGAATACGTGTCTATAAGAGCAGATGATGAGATGATGTATTTCACCAAAGGGTGCCCTAACAAGTTTGGTTTTATGACCATTATAGTGCTTGGGTTGTACATCTTCTTGTAATGACAACGTTCCTTAGATCAATCAGTCCATTAAGGTATAGAGGTATTTGCAAAATGGCTGTAGCTGTGCCCCTTTCGTATGCTACCTCACAATAAGTAAAATATTTTTTACCTTGTCCAAAGCCTTAAGTTCCTTGGTCACTCTCTTTTGTAGGCAGGATTTTCGCTTGTTGGACTCCTTATCATATTCTTGCTAATACCCGACACCGAAGAAAAGCCAACAAAAAAACATTGAGAAAATGCTAGAGAAGAGTTTTTGCCGAGTCTATGTGGTGGTAAGAAGTATAACGATAATAAAGAAGAACAAATGTAATGAAGATACATATATGTCTTGCGTTATTTTTGTTGTCAAATTTTGGAGCGAAGATAGGGTAAGGTTATTAATATTAATACCTACATTTTCATAGCTATTTTATAAACACACATTTGCGAAAATTAATTGGTGTTATTGTATTTGCAATTATGATAAGCTAACTTTTGCACTCTAACAGTTTCCCCTCACTTTCAACAAAGGTGTTGGAATGATAGTAATTGAATTGAATTACTTTAATGTAGAGAAAGAATAGACAAAATACATAAAGAGAAGGATATAGTGAATTAACTGGAGGAGTATTTATAACCAAGGGAGATAGTGGGAACCCACTTAGATGCTTGTGATACACCTTAGGCCTTAAAAGCATGTAGATTTCATTAGTTATAAATGGGTTGAAAACCTTGAGCTAGTCTATGGGCTAGGCTATGGACAACCCCCAACAACAACAACAACAACAACAATAAAAGCTACTCCCTCTGTCCTTGAATAATCTTTCCAGTTGCTTTATGCACACATACCAATGATGAGACAAAATTACTCTCTAC
>BSSO01005633.1:0-12895 GCA_030267885.1 Mesembryanthemum crystallinum | reverse complement strand
GCAATTATGTGATGTAGATCTAAACTTAGCAATAGTATTTGATGGCTTAAACTCGTTAATCCAGTTCATGTTTTATGGATTAAACTCGTAATCCAGTGCAATTTGTTTGATGCGGCGTTTGATGGTGATGCGGCGGTTGTGTCAACGGTGGTGAACCACTGACCCCCCCAGCAAAACCGCCAACCAATTACACATTTCTACATAAAATTCATCCCCAATTTCGTTAATTCTTTTGCTAACATTCTCAAGAAGAGGAGAGAAGGAACCCAATTTGATTTAGCTTTCATTTTGATGATGGTGTAGTTTCTCTTCAATGGCGATTAAAACTGCTAATGAAATGGACTTTTTTTCTTTGGAGAGAGAAAGGAGAGAGGATGAGGAAGGTAGAAAACGGGGGAGAAATAAAGAGGGCATTTTCGGAAAAAATGGTTACGTCGAGTAATCTCACTGTTATGTAAAGCAATCCCCCCAAAAAAAAAGAAAAAGAAAATATGAGTTACTCAATAGTCTATTTTAAACTAATTGATTAGTTCATAAGTTTGATTCGAATTCGGATAATTTACCGACTCGAGCTCGAAAAAGTTATCAAGCTTGAGCTCGACTTCTAAAACTCAAGCTCAAACTTGAGGTCGTTTGACAAGTACTTGAGTCGAGTTCAAACAGCACTCGGTCTGGTTCTGATCGACTCCTTTACACTTAGGACCATTTTTCTATCTCCGTTCCATTAGTTACTGTGAAACGGACCAAAAAAGAAGGACGAATGGAGTATTATTCTACTCGTACAGTATTTATTTATTTATTTATTTATTTGACAAAAAGACCATTATTTATTAATTTTTGAACCGGGATATCCACCGCTGACAGTAGTGACTAATTCCATTGCCCGGGAGCTCCACTCAAGGTAAAGGGCTGGTATTAATTTCGTACTTTTATGCTAGTAATTCCCACCATCCTTTTTAATTCCTCGGAAACGTGCCGCCACTAGAAAGCCGCTACGAGGCATCCACCAATAACCTCTCGCCACGTAGACATCCCAACCTCTCAGAGTGGGAGTACACAGAAATTCTCTCTCTCGCCACGTGACTCCTTTCTCTCTCCTCCCCAGTCTCGTTCCGTTCCTACTCTCGCTTTTAAACACTCTCTTCCCCCATCCTTATTACACAAACCCCAGAAAAATACTACTCCTATTGAGGGTTTGAGATTTTAGAGGTTTTTCTTTAGGTCAATAATGGCGATTTCTAGGGTTTCCATCTTCGTTCTTCTTCTAGCTTTCGTTGCTTCGATCTCTGCTTCCGAAAGCAGCGATGGAGCTGCTGCTGCTGCTGCATCGGATTCCAAGGAGTTCGTTCTCACACTGGATCACTCCAATTTCGCGGATACCATCGCTAAGCACGATTTTGTCCTCGTCGAGTTCTACGCTCCCTGGTAATGGATCTTCAATGCTTTATCAATGCTTATTGTTGTTTGATTTTGGTGAAGTTTGATTGCGATTGTGCACCGAGTTGTTATTGATTGATTTTCTGGTGGATTTTTGTGTCGATGGCTAAATTAATGTTGCATGCTTTTACGAGTTTGTTCATTTTCAGCTGAAAATGGATGAGATTGTGTGGTCAAGATCAGTTGTTTGTTTGAATTTTTTGTCCGCTTTTTGGTAAAATTGACGGTCGAACTGAGGTGACTACACTGAGATCTGTTGCTCTCTCTGTAAAGGATCGGTTTGACTAGATGTATATTACATGCTGTGATGTTTTACTTTCTCTGATTTGTGGTCGGATTCTCACTGGATGATGGTGGTGTGTTGTATATAGGCCTTGTCTTTTAACTATTGCATGAATCTAGCGTATTGCCATTACATCACAAACTCAAAACCCTAAAGTCGTCGAGTTAGATTTGAGATTTGTAAGGTGTATTTTATCCCGAACATCAAAAGATTTCATAAGGGGAGGGGAGGCATACTTCAGGAATCCGCTTAAGACCAGAAACATCGGACAGAGCTTGCTAAAAAGCCTATGTTATCATCAGCATGAACCTTCAGGAGTCATTATATTCAACACCGGAGTATACACATTTTGTTTATGACGTTATTTTGCATGTTCGTCTATGTGACCGATCTATAAAGCTAAGATTTGAAATTGTTAAGGTTTATATTCTCATAATTTATTGATTGCCAGTAAACTTTTCAATTTATAGGAGTATTAAAGATTTAAAGTTGGGGATAAAGCCTGCACTTGAGGCATAGACATGTGACAGAACACTTCTAGAAAGAGTTTTGCTGATGCCCACATTTCAACAATATGGATGCCCTCATTAATGTGGCCGATCTATGAAAGCCCAAACCCCTGAGTTACATGCAGCTTTGTGCCAGCAAGAAAGTTGTTTTCTTTGCCCTCCTTCTCCCTTGTCAAGTCGTTTGACATGAAATGATCTACACTTCCATAGATATGTCAATTCTTAAGAGTATTCCTCTGCATCATAAATTTATTTTAGTTTTTATCCCAAGAGTGTTCTTTGAGACTTCCTGGTTTCAATAATTGTACAGAGTGGGGAATATGCCTTCAATCCTGTCTTATTGGTCACTCATTCTCTGCACAAGTTTAAAAAAATTACATAACCCTACCATATCAACTTGTTTTCAACGATAATAATTTTGTTCAAGTGCTTGACTAGTTCGACTTTACCTTATTTCAGGTGCGGGCACTGTAAGAAGCTAGAACCAGAGGTAATTATGGTTCCTTACCCTGATATCATATAACGTAGGCTTCAGCTGGTTATGATTTATAATTTCAACTGATTGGAATGTATATTAGTCTGACAAAATACATAGTCTGAAACTGCGGTAACATTGCTTAATCTTTAGCTGACTTGGATATTTTCTTGACCAAACATTTAGTATGAGAAAGCTGCATCCATATTGAGCAGCCACGAGCCTCGCATTGTGCTGGCCAAGGTGGATGCCAACGAAGAGGCAAACAAGGGACTCGCTTCTGAGTATGATGTTAAGGGTTTCCCGACACTGAAGATACTGAGGAATGGTGGGAAATCTGTTCAAGAATACAAGGGCCCACGAGATGCGGAGGGTATTGTTGAGCATCTGAAGAAACTAACTGGTCCTGCTTCAGTTGAAATTAAATCTGAAGAAGACGCTACCAATCTTGTTGGGCAACAAAAAGTTGTTATTGTAAGTGCATGCTAATTATTACCCTCTTTATTTTTTGTTTGAGTCCTTCTTGAGTTTCCCTAAGCCATGGCCTCTTGCACTTCAGGTTGGGATATTCCCTGAATTCTCTGGAGAAGAGTACGCAAACTTCACAGCATTGGCTGATAAGTTGCGTTCTGACTATGATTTTGCTCATACTTCAAATGCAAAGCATCTTCCAAAGGGTGATACATCAGTGACAAAACCCACTGTTAGGTTATTCAAGCCATTTGACGAGCTCTTTGTTGACTTCCAGGTATAACGAGCACTTCATAGAATTTGTTTGAATGTCCTTCCCGTTTCCCAACTAGCGGGTTGTCCTGAAAACATACTGGCTTCATATCTAAATAAGCATGGATGGTGTGCAGGATTTCCATGTGGAAGCTTTGGAGAAGTTTGTTGAAGAATCAAGTATTCCTACTGTGACTGTTTTCAGCAAGGATCCTGCGAACCATCCTTACGTTATAAAGTTCTTCAATTCCCCCAACGCCAAGGTATAAATTTAGTACAATATATCTTCTGTGTTATGCTTATATATGGGACCTGGAAAGGTCCTCTTCTAGTTCTCTGCTGATCTTTTTTTTTTTTTTTTTTTTTTTTTTGATAAGGAACATATTCCCTCTACACAATCTAGGATCTGTAATTGATTTCTGACTTTACTATGTTATCTCAGATTGGATTGACCTTTGTTGATGGATCCATATGTCTGTATTTAGTTGTATTTTCTGAATCTTAAACAAAGTTGCTGGTGGCATGATGGATTTCTAATTCTTTGCATGATCGCTGACAAAAGAATTTAATTGGACAGGCTTTGTTGTTCATCAACTTTACCACTGATTTTGATTCATACAAGTCAAAGTATGAGCAAGTTGCTGGAGAATACAAATCAAAGGGTATTAGCTTTTTATTGGGAGACCTTGATGCCAGTCAGGGTGCTCTCCAGGTACACCTGCTTACGTTTATCCTGTACTTGCTGTATTGTTTAATAGATATTGTGTTCCCACTGAAAGTATGTTTGTTATCACTGTTTGTTTGTGCATCAACAGTACTTCGGAGTCAGAGAGGATCAAGTCCCGCTCCTCATCATCCAGACCAATGATGGGAAGAAATATCTCAATCCAAATGTGAAGCCTGATCAAATGGCACCATGGATAAAGGATTACAATGTAATGCATAATAATTCATGTTAATAACATTTTATTAGGGATTCTTGATCCTTCTGTTTTTTAAATCATTCCAATTGTTTTTGTCTCTGGCAATTTTATATAGAAAACTTGTGCGCTTGTTAATTAGGACACAGTAGGGAAATTCATCTCACTGAATTATGATGTTGCAGGAAGGCAAGGTATCTGCGTATAGAAAGTCTGAACCCATCCCAGAAGGTAACACAGAGCCCGTCAAGGTGGTTGTCGCAGACAGCCTTCAGGACGTAGTTTTCAACTCCGGTAAAAATGGTAAGGATATATCTTGCTATTCATTATTTTTCCTTCTATTTTTTCTATTTATTACATTCATTAGTTATCTCCGCTTGTCACAGTTCTTCTGGAATTTTACGCTCCCTGGTGTGGACATTGTCAAAAACTGGCTCCAATTTTGGATGAAGTTGCTGTTCACTTTGAGAGTGACCCAGATGTTGTCATTGGAAAGCTTGTAAGAATCTCTCTTTGTTCTATAGTTTATTTACTTCTATAGAAAATTCATTTGCTGACATCAAATTCACAGTAGATGCCTCATTTTCTTTCGTTTGAATTGAGGTTATATCTTACCAGCCATTTCTGATTCTCATAAGAGTATCATTGTAAGATCTGTGAAAAGTTCAAGTAGAATGGCATAGACTTGATTCATATTGTGATGAGAAGGTCATTTCAGTGAGGATTTATTTTTCAAACTTTCCTTGTAAAGTTTTTCCTTCTTGTGTGTAATTTTTTGCCATAAATTGACATCAAAAGTAAACATTGAACTTTCGTAGCTTCACTTTTGTGGTTAAATATACATTTCCTGTGTTCTTTTACAATCACAAATGGCAGCAGTAATTTCCATTTCTTTCAGGCTTATTTATTTGTGAGTCACAATTGCGAACTGACTTATAATATGGAACGGAGGAAGTAGTATTTGTTTTCTTATTTCCCTAACTCGCTAGGAAAGTAGTTTGCTGCCTCAGTACCTGATGTTGTTTTCCCACAAGCTAATAAGTACCTTAGTACTATATTATAGTGGATCCTGTTCGATATGTTGGCCAGAGGCATTGGTTGGATTCTGGCATTTTTCTCCATTACATCACTTGTGCATCTTCCATACATTATTATCTCTCTCTTCAAATTTATCCGGCAGCCCATTCTAGGCAATTGCTAATTTGTGAGTTTTGACCACAGGATGCCACTGCCAATGATATCCCAGAAGATTCTTTTGATGTTAAAGGTTACCCAACTATATACTTCAGATCAGCAAGTGGGAAGATAGTGCAGTATGATGGAACCAGGACAAAGGAAGACATCATTGAGTTTATTCAAAACAATAGGGATCCAGCTGCTAAGGAAACAGTAGAGCAATCTTCAGTCAAGGAAGAGCTGTGATTGAGGTAAATGGTGGCACTGCAGCTTTTTCTCTCCTTTTCTTTTTACTAATTGAAGGGAGATGGATATTTACTTTGGCATAATTGTATCTTATCAGATGAAAGTATGTATGTCTCTTCAAAAACTGACCAATTTTATGCATAAAGCCTTGGCGTTGCAAAGAGAGATACTCTTGAATTAGATTTTTGACTCTAAATGGGATACGCATCAGCTCACCTAGTATTTCACAACAAATATGAAGTGAATGGAAAGTAGTGGTGCTGTTTGATTTAAGTCCATTAAGTGTATCGTTGTCTTTATTACCACCATATGTTCTAGATTTTGTTGATTGTGGCTTATAGCATAAAGAATATCCTAGTGATTGATAATTGGTTCAATTAGTTCTTCTACATACTGTTCATGATAAAAGATGTGCATTTAAGCATAACTCTAGATTTAAAACAAAGGGATCCGTAGATGTGATGACTGACTGGATTTTGTTTCTCGTCACTAACTTTGGCGTTAAACTGTGTTTGGTTTCTAGAAGATGTCCTATGTTGGTGCTTGCTAAGCTTTCACTACCTTAGTATATGACTAGAAATTTGTAGTTCCTTGCTAAGTTTTCATCCCTTGATATCAAATGTCATTGTTTGCTTAAATACACACTGGCCTCACCCTGAACTTTACGTGTTAGGTTTATGTTTTCCAAAGTTCAAAATAATCAATCTAGCTGTCATATTCGACATCAAACATAACCATCCAGTAGATTTTCTTTGGGCAAAAGGTACCTGTCCTCTCTCCAAGTTTGACAAGTTATAAGATGTCACTAGGTTGGCGCTTATGTTAGAAGTTTGTGCATTCGATGTTGGTTTTGAATGAATGGCTGTCTGGGGGGTTTTAAGTAGGTTGCTTACTATTTAGATGCTATGGCTTATAATTTATTGTGTAAAAGGGGCATCGTGCTTCAAATAGTTGCAGTTTCAATTATAAGATATTAAGCTTCTTCTAACTTACTATAATGAGGCTGCATCAAGTTGATATAGTAAACTAAATGTGGGATTTCATCATCGCTATGCTTCCTACTTTGTCTGGGTTCAACGTGAGATGATTTTCCTTCGAGAGGGTGAAATGAAATGGAGGTCGTGGCAGCTGCATACCTAATACTTGAGAGGCCTCAAGAACTAGATATGCTGCTATGGTTTTGAATGAAACGGAGGTCGTGGCAGCTGGCATCACCTAGAGGTCTGGAGACTCCAGTAGCTGCTTACTCCTAGAGGTCTCAGGTTCAGGCCTTAAGAGTTTTCTGGAGACTCCTATTTCCTTGGGTTTGCTGTCACCATTTTGTTATAGGTACTGGCTATGTGATAGTCTGATAGACAGTGTAACAAGCAAGGCTTAGGAATCGGTGATCAGCTCCTAGTTAACCATATATAATTTTAAAAAAAAAAAAAAAAAGTAAGAAATCGTTAACCTTGAAAATTAAAGATGTGATCAAAGTACTTAGTTTGGATGTCAATTGGCTTGGAAATTTTTAGATCATCTGGTTGGGTTAGGTCTTAGGTGGGCTGGTGAAGAAATTTGCTTCAAGAGGTTTTTGAGTTCACTCTGCATGCTCAACTGCTTTCATAACTTTTTGTATGATCTGCAATGGCTAATAGCCTAATACCAGCATTTGAATTTCCTTTTCTTGATTGGTGAATTGAATTATATTATTAAGAGCATAACATGGGTAACTTTGTTATCTCTCTTCATGCAGGAAAAGCAAATTTGTGAATGGCAGAAGATATGTAGGCAGCTAACCGGGTTGACACCATTGAGCGAGCTCATCCAGCGACACTCACGCGACTGTTGCTCATCCGGGATGAAAGCTACGCCCATCTGCCTCGGCTTGTACTTATCTTCCTCCTTTCTTAATTATCTCTTTTTTCTTACTCTCTCACCCCCTTTCTTGAATAAATGTGAGGCCTGTATGTGCTTTTGCTATGCTTTTAGAAGCTTTAGTTTTGGAGGTAGTTTCTTCTATAGTTAAAAAATTTGTATCATCAGCAGATTTCTGAAATTGCCATGGGATTTTAATTTGATAGGGATCTTTAATGGTTAGACCAAACACTATACAGTACAGTGGCCGCAGTTGCTCTTATATTGAAGAATTTTCGTTTTTCAGTGGTTGAATTTCTGTTATCATGGTTCGACTTTAAGCTACAAGAACGAATGCTATATACTAATACTAATACTAAGTAGCTTTATATCTGGCACTCAGTCAGCCCATATGCTGCTTTCAATTTCCATTCTTCTCAGATCAATTCTGAAAGTTACATAAATGAAGAGGTTGCCTTGCTGTAGTAGTTGGCACATTATAGGCAGCTAATAAAGTGAAAATGGGAAGTAAAAAAAATTTCAATTTGAAATTTGTACTGGACAAACTTTAATAATAAATGTTGTGCAGTTATGCTATTAGAAATCAATTAAACTATGGGGAAAACATAATTATAAAACTTTAACGAGTGTCCTCGACGAATTTCACATTCCTAATGTACTCTTTCCGTGACTTGAGGTTGCACATGAACATCAACAATAACTGGTTTAATAGCAAGTAGACTAGTAGAGTAATTTTTACTTGCAAAAATACAACCGGTTCATGTAAAAAATATGATGGGCGATGCACATGAGATTTTATGTACTAGTGTGGATATAAACATGTGGTAAAAAAATACACCACGAGTAGTAATCTACACAATCTGCTCTCTTAAAGGCCATCACGTCTGCACCTATTGGTATTATGATTGAGAATGAATCAACTCAATCAAAATCTTAAAGTTCTTAGTTGGAAGATCAATTAATAGTTATGTCCTAATAATCCGAATTGCTTCCAAACTTGTTAGATCGACTTTTAGAGAATTTGTTCTATGTAGAACTATAATCACTGAATCATTTTTCTTCTTAGATACTATACTCCAAAGTGATATTAAAAAAAAAAAAAAACTAAAGAATAAAATGGTTAAGAGAGTAGTTCAAAACTTGTAATCAAATCCTAGTCAAATATGAGGGATGATTTTAACACTAATCCATCTACAGGAGGGAAGATATGTAAGGCTCTTTCTATCAATGTTGTGTTTCGAAGCAAAAATATTGCATATCTACTCAAAAAGATGTAACTATCTAGATACCATAATTTGTGCCCTAACTACCTAAAACATTTACACTGTAGTTAATCCCTCAGGCTTCGGTCTTCTATCAAAATGCTCATCACCAACTTTTGTCTTCTCCTTGTCAAAATTGCTGGTGTAGTCAGCAATTATAATACCCTCCTTGTAATCATAATTATTGTTGTCATTTGCCACTAATATGTTGCAGCTCCTTGTTTCATCCAACAGATCCTTGCTACTGCTGCTGCTAGTGCTGTTCATCTTTCCACAACAATGGCTTGTAGATGTAAATTTAGAGATATGGGGCTCCAACTTCTTCAAATCGGATAATCTTACTGGTTTTAGCAAGAAATCTTCTGCTCCTTCTTCTAAACACCTGTTATTTTCCATAATGCACATCAAATTACTCATTAGCCTCCTTCTTTGGGTTATATTTATTAAGGTATTTACGCTCATAATTAAGTTATGCAAGCTAAGCTTCAATAACCTTTGCGTATCCCAAATCGGACATGTATTGAATACTCGATATGTAAGATAAGAGAATGAATCGCACTTACATGTCGATTCTTGAAGGAACATTCTCGGATGACATGACAATCACAGGTACATCTTTCCAAGAAGATCCCTGTCATGGAATTGTAGTCTTAGCAAATGTCAGTCTCATTTCAAAGGAATTCAAGAAAATTAAAAAGAGATTTTGATGGTGAAACTGACCTTGACTCGCTTAAGGAGATCATAGCCAGTGATCCCTGGCATGGAGTAGTCTGTCATGATCAAGTTTACTCTCATTCCTTGCCCCTGATTTTGTGAAAACACCAACAAATTAGGGATGGTTCCATGCAAATCATACTTTTCTTCTACTTATTTATGGTTAATTGATTTTTCTAAGCTAATGATTATGCATTTTTGAACTCGAATTTAAACTCTTAGTACCTTCTATCAAACAATCAATTGCAACTAAAATACGATATACAAAATTCATAGTTTAACCACAGTGCAGATTAGACTTCTTGACATTGCAATGTCAAGTGTGGCCACCTTCATCTTTATACTCCATTGATGCAATAAGAGATGAATGGAGACACAATCTTGTAATTTTTTTTACTTCTAAGGAAACATACAAGTTGATGTAACCGGTTCAGAACTCAAATCTTAGAATATCAATAACTCAAGATACAATACGATTCGTTCTTAATATCTTATGAAAATTTTAAAATTGTTTAGAACAAGAGTGATTCTTTTTCCTTTTGGGTTGTATCTAGAAGCAACATTTACCATCTCCGTTTTTTAAAATTAAAGTTGCTGATGGCTTAAAGCCCAGATCTTAGATTAGGTGATATGAATTAAAGACAAGAACCCTTTTGTGCTAACTTTTCTTTCTTCTTTACTCAATTGTTTATCAAGTTTCCGTATCTAGAAAGAAAAAATCACTTCCCGTTAGATCTTAAGAATAAAAAAAAAGCTGAAAAAATGACAAAAGAATATAAGAAATTAAAAATCAAAAGCAAATCCAATGTACACAGACTTCAGTTCACACACACAATTTGATTACTTTTTTTTTTATAATTACTCAATTTCATGTTTCCATTGATTTCTTTTGAATAAGAAAGACAATACCATGAATCTGTAGGTTTCATCAATTATTCATCTATATATGGGCTTGATATTATTTTCAAAAAAGATAAGGCAATGAAGATTCTATGCCATTTCATAAAAAAATTAAAAGAAGAAGAAGAAGAAGAATTCGAATCTCACTTGTTGGTGATCAGCTGCTGCTGAAAGAGAACGATGAATATTAGCAGAATCATTAACAACATCGTCGTCGTCGTCGACGTCGTGATCATGATCATCAATGTGTGGTCGACGATCAACAAGGCCCAGATACTCCAATGCCTTGTCCCCGGACTCAACACAAGTCACTGTGAAAAATATGAAAATTACCCATATTCAATTGATCAGTACTAACAAACAATTAATCATCGGCATAAATTGAAACTATAAAAAAATATAAAATAAAAGGGTAATCAACCCCTAAGGCTCTAATAATCATGTTAGAGCTCAATGCTAGTAATTTTGGGTTCATAAGAGGCACTAAGGACATACAACAAAAGCCGAAGAATTGAACCTACAACCTAATATACCCGGGTTCTTATCAGTTTAACCAGAGATGGATGACTAGTGTAATGTGTGTACGTACCATGATAAGACGAGATAGTGAGAAGCTTCTCCAACATCTTCCTCTCAATGAGACTGTCATCTACTGCTAATACATGAAAATGCTCATCATGCCCTTCTTCTAATCCCAATTTCAATTCTAATTTTTCACGAATTATTTCCTCCTTCGATTTCATTCTTCTTCAAAATATATAACGTTGATTGATGATTTAGCTCCAAGAACCCACCACAATATTGTGTAGTGCAGATAGAGAGAGAAAGAGGACAAAGAGGAGAGAGAAAGAGTGAGAAAGAGCAGTTTGGCCTTTGCATTGTGTTCTTGGTTCACCTCTTATATACTAGTACAAGACAAGAAAAGCAGTAAAGTATATATGAATAAGAATGGGTAAATAATATATGAAAGGGAGAGAATAAAAGAAAATTATTTCTTCTTTTTTCAGATTTTGCCATGCCAGTTCTGTACATGAGCATATTGTAAATATATGATTATGATGCATACAAATCCGATTTTGATATTATTGTGAATCGGAGGATTTCCACTTTTTGATTTTTTAGAATATTACAAAAACCTAATTTTGTTGGATGAATCTCCAAATCAGGATTTGATAGAAAATTTCAAGATATGACATCCTCGGCACCAGATTTGCGATTCTTTTTTATATTGGTAGAATAGACGGAAGTATATATCAGTATCTTTCTAAAAAGCCATTGGTTATTAGGTTTGGGCTTTATGGAAAATAGAAACATTTTGGTGAGATTAGTAGTATATTAAATCGTTTAAATTTTTCTAAACAATAGAATCCATATTATGGCTATGTTTGGCAAAACAGCTAACTTTTAACTTTAAACATTCAGCTTTTTGGGTTACTCTCAACAACCAAACACTTTGACAGATTCTTTTTTTTTTTTTTTTTAAACAGCTACAGCTACATCTTTTTTTAAGAAGTTACCTACGTAAGCTTTCAATTAAAGCCTGCAAAACAGCTATTTTGTTAGCCATTTTGCAACATCTCTTACCTAATTTATACTGTTTTTTCCTCATTTATCATAAAACAGCTACAACTAACGGCTAATTTTGCCAACATAGTCTATAATTATGCATTCGAAACCATAATAATCCTTATATATGTGAAAAAAGCCAACTCACCAAAAATTTTAAACAGATGTAAAGAGACCTAATTACTAATAATGCTATTTACTCATTAGTTCGAACCAAGAAGAAGTGGATGGCTCAAAACACCAGGAATATAGGCAGGAATCGAGATGCTCATATGGTGAAAAACTTATAAGTATTTTGGATGGTAAGCAATTACCATATGTATTAAGGTGGTATCTCATACTAGCTCAATAGTTAAAGCGCCTAGTTAAAGCTTAAGAGCATGCATCTAAATGGTAAGGCTACTTAAGAACTTGCTTTAGGCCCCAAATAAACATGTAATTATCTTAATTTTCGAGTAAGGAAAAAAAAAAAAAAAAAAAGAAGAAGAAGAAGCAGCAGCAGCAGCAGCTGCTACGTAAATGAAATGTACTAATTAACTGAAAAAAAATGTCTTATTATGAAATTTGGCCTTTAGCCAGTACTATATATCAAAATGCCGGACTCTTTAACTACAAAATGAAAGATCCCTTAACACTTGTTTGAATCACAAGTTCAACATAAGCCAATTGAGTCATGTAATGAGGAGTACTATCAAGTTGGCACTAAGTTGACTCACAAATAGGTAAAGTATTTCACAATGAAGCTGATAATAAAGAACATACTTGAGATGGGCTAATGAGCCAGGTTATTATTAATCAATTATTTTTGTATGAGGTGGCCTCATACA
>BSSO01005632.1:0-12897 GCA_030267885.1 Mesembryanthemum crystallinum | reverse complement strand
AAATCAAAAATGAAATCAACACAAAATATAAAAAAACAAGGAGGGGTATTTTGGTGACAAAGTAAGCAAAATATGCCCAAAAATAACAATGACACCTTTATTTATGGACGGCCTAAAAAGGAAAGTGACACCTTTAAATAGGGACGGAGGGAGTACTTGCTATCAAGTAGCAACAAAGGGTTAAGAGCGAGAGTCACTAGAGCATGTCCCTCCAAGGGGTAGTGCTCGTGCAAAGCCAAATTTGCTAAATTGTTATTACAACGGTTTGCCTCGCGCTACACAAGATGCAGTTGGAAGCCCACTTTCATGTCAATATTAAATCTTCTATATTCATTTATAAACCTTCCATAATTATTATTCTCCGTACATTCCTTGAAAATAAAGTAAGTGACAACACAAGATCCGATTTTATCAAAAAAAAGAAAAAAAACCCCTTGATCCCATAACTTACTCTAACATATAGACATCTTAGATGGATGTCATTGCATGTCACATGATAAATACACGGACATCTTAAATGTCGTGCCGGATACAAAAACATGACATACATGATATACCAATTCTTAGACATAATACATGTTAGGATTTTCTTTTTTTTTTTTTTAAATGATATCTAGCCATTTTATTCCCCTTTCCAAAAATTTTACTCCCGTAATTTTGCATATCAGATTAACTAAAATTACAAAACATATACATACAACAATTTTGTTCATTGGGTATATAAAATACGAAATTTTGATAGTTAGTTATTGAGGTACCAAGAGGATTAAGTATTTAGAGTGATTTAGTACAAGGATTAATACAATTCAATATGTGAGCGTGCCGGAGTGGTTATCGGGCATGACTAGAAATCATGTGGGCTTTGCCCGCGCAGGTTCGAATCCTGCCGCTCACGCTCTTTTGTGTTTTGTCAATTAAATATGATTTCTTTTTTTTTTTTTTTTCCAAGAGAGTAAAAATACAAACACGCTAGAAGGAGGGCTTGAACCTCCGACCTTGTGGTTAACAGCCACACGCTCTAACCAACTGAGCTATTCCAGCTTCTTGTTATTATTATTACTATGCAACATAATATCGATGAATTGAATTGTTATGGGAAAATTTTGATTTCATCCATTAAAATATGTATTTAAACTCATCTAAAAAAGTATGAATTTAAAACTACTTGCAAATAACTCTATTAACTCTTATGGTAAATTCCAATAACATGACGCCAATTTTACCAAAAAGAGCAATAAATATTGGTAAACAACCATTAAAAACTATAGTACCTTTGACTTGCATCATTCCATATTCATCCTTAGCATCCCACCGTTTATTCGTCAATACTAATACCCTAACCCTAAAACATTGAACCTCGGTTTCATAATTTTATATTTACTTTTCAAAATTTTGTAACTCTAGATACGCCATTATCACCAATTATTCCTATTATCATATGATTTCTTGTCAAGGATTCAACGATCAACTCGTCGGTAAATTTCGGCCCTCGTACATTTTTTCTGAAAGAGTCACAAGAAAAATATTATTGGTTGAGATAGGAGCAAATAACAGTCAAAATCAAACTTAACTGCCTCATTGATGGCGATTATGTGGGTGTTGAGAATGAAAATAAACGTATTTCAACAAGTATATAATCCATGATGTCACTAAAAATTATAAATTTTGATTGATATAACAAGATTTCTCTAATACCAATTAATTTGTATTTTAACGTAAAATTTCACGATAATATGTGTTTATTACGGCTTATCTATCACTTCAGAAATATTATTTTAGTGAGATCATTTGAAAATGTTTCAAATGCCTATTTATCTCTCATCAACCACTCCAATAACTTATTTCTCCATATTTTTTATGTTATCATGAGCGCCAAATTCATGCAAGACTGTGCATGTATATCATCGTCATTATTTAAAGGGGGGAAAAAAAATCAACTTATTCATAACTAAGAAACCCCAATTTTCTAATCATTAGGACACAATTTTATCATTGAGTGTAAACCGAAGCTAAAACGCAAACGGACAACAATTTTCAGTGTAAAACACACAGAATCAAAATCACACAACCCCAGGTGTTCGTTCACTGCTCTGAGAGAAACAGTGGTCACTCCTCAATCCATCGTCTTCTCAAATTCCCCCAAATCCATTCCACGCCATTTTCGCCATTTCTTCTATAAACCCTAGCCTCCTCTCTCTCGAATCTTTCCTTCTCTCTACAAAAAGAGGACAGAGAAACAGGCTCTCCCATTCACCAAGCTTTCTCTCTCTCATCGGCGGCGATCTGCAGGCAAACGACAGCGTTGTGGTTCGGTAAAATTTCGTTAAGAAATTCGCAAGTTTGAGTTTGAGTTGCTAATGTTTGATTTTCTCGAGTTAAACGTTGATATGTAGTTAGATTTGTTACTGTTGTCTTTAACTCTGATTCATTTGTGGTAGTCACTTTCATTTTCTCTAGTAGGAATTGAGACAAAAATGGCTGAATTAGTAGCTGTTTCTAATGCGACCAACTCTCAGCAAAATATTGACCTGGAACAACTTAAACCTGATGGTAAGTTTTCAATTTATTTCCCGTTTCACTTGCAATTTACATATATGTTCTCTATTTTCAGCCCCCATTTCCCAAAAATAATGTTTCCTACTTTGTTTTGGGTTTTTTGATGTAATATTTGTACAATTGTACTCATATACAGAAATCTGATTAGTAGTGTTTTTTTTTTCTTTCCTTTTTTTTTTCTTTCCCCTTCATTGTGCTTGAGTTGGAAGGGTGATTAGGAGCTAGGGTTGCTTACATATATGCTCCTTTGATTTCCTGTCCGTTTATGTGCCTATCTGTGTTGTTTGATTTGATCTTTAGTCCTAAAATTTTGTGGGGTATGTATAAGATGTTGACACGAGATATTAACCGGTGGCAAGAAGTGGGATAATACATGCTTTGGGGGAGCGAGGAGAGACATTTTTAAGAGCGGTATGTTCTGTAGAAGAAGCCCCCGGCTTCAATTACGTTAAGATTTGATGATCCAAAGGCTTCTAGTGTAGGACAAGCAGACATGGGAACTCTTTTCTCAATATAGTAATTCTTTCTTTAAGAGTTTCAACTGTAACTTGCATAGAGAGAATGCTGAATGCATAAGTAAAAAGGAAAAAGGGAAGGAGCACTCTATGGCAATTTAAATCAATGAGATACCACCAAGAAAAAGGATGAAAACTGAGTAAAGTTATCGGCTGTCAACTATGAGTGTAAGCTCTACTACAGGAGCTAGGGGGTTGCGAGGTCAATGAAGCTGTGATACCATGTGAATGAATCATCTCAATCAAAAGGTGATCTATTCCTGTCTTCTATGTTTCTTCTGCTTACTCGGCTTTATCTCTGAAGGCCGATCTAGGACTTGATCTTAATTTCACTGATTGGTCCTAGTGATGCATATTCAAACCTCTCAGTTATGTATATTTTTTCTTAGCTCTAGTTGATCATCCTGTTCCTACAGCTTCCATGTACCTTCAGCAATAAGATTAAGTTTTTAGGCGGCAAAAAAAAAAAAAAAAAAAAACCGGTGACACACCTCACGTGGTGGCCATATCAACCCCCAACAACAATAGTCAATCACTAGAATTATGTCAGCAACAAATATATCACCTCAGGCTTAGAAGAGGATTTGTTCTGAGCAGATAACCAAAAGGAAAGCAGGTTTTCTACCTGGCTTTCTATCTGTCCTTATCCTATTTCTATTGGATTTAAAGATCTTCCACACTGCGCCATAGATAGAATCTTGCAAACCTGTATAAGAAATAATGTTTTCAAACTATCCTAATATAATTTGTAGAGCTCTTCTGTAAGTTTTCTTGAAAATAGTATGTTAAACCATAATTAAAGTTGGAGGGGAGGGTTGTGGTTTCATACCTTACTAATGCTATCCAGTGCCATGGTTATTTTTTATATCTTATATTAATGCACCCTAGTATTTTTAGATGGTCTTTTTGTATTGTAATATTGGGTCATGTTTCTGTGTGTATATCCCATGGGATTTGTTGGACTCCATAGTTTTGATTCGTTTATATGTTTCACTGAGCTAACATCATAGGGTCCTTTCAGAGGCAGGTGTCTGAAATGATTTCTTTCAACATTTTTGCCCCTTCATTTCTTCAACATTGAGTTATGAATGCGCCATTGTAGGTGTCCAAGAGCCCTTAATGTACAAGAATCGTCTACAAGAGTTTACTCAGAGAGCAAAGATACCATTTCCTGTGTATCAAACAATCAATGAAGAAGGTCCCAGAAAT
Source organism: Mesembryanthemum crystallinum (assembly GCA_030267885.1). Lineage (NCBI taxonomy): Eukaryota > Viridiplantae > Streptophyta > Magnoliopsida > Caryophyllales > Aizoaceae > Mesembryanthemum > Mesembryanthemum crystallinum. The sequence continues at coordinate 8,617 of BSSO01005632.1, read as the reverse complement.
CCGCCGAAGTTTAGGTCTACCGTTGTGGTAGATGGGAATACTTACACAAGTTCGAACACATTTCCTAATAGGAGGATCGCTGAACAGAATGTTGCGAAGATTGCTCTGGAAGGCATATCCAAAAGAATAAAGGAATGCGTAGTCAACAAAAAGAGTGATGAAGGATTTCCTCCTATAAATGAGGTTTGTTACATGCTTAAATTTATATGTGTATAAAGTTTCTTATTAACTTGCTTGGAGCTACTCTGGCTTTATTTCCATTTATCTTTCATAGTATCTGTTGGACTACTTTGTTGACCAGTAAAATTACTACTTCCGTACAAAATAAACTTGACGCTCACTATTCATCTTCGATTTAAGGCAAGTGGGAAAAAATGGGTGAAGTTATAATTTTACCCTTGCTTTATGAGTTGAGCGGGATAGTGATAATGACATGTGAAGAGAGAGAAGTAGTGGGTAGAGAGAGATGGAGAGTGCTTTGTGAGTTGAGTGAAATTGTGACAGTGACGTGAAGAGAGAGAACATCTTATAATTGGAGATAGGGGTGTAAATGGGTAAGGGTATTTTAGACAATTATTCTTAGCAAAGTCCATACCAAATATAGATTGTCAAGTTTATTATGAAACGCCTAAAATGGATAGTGCCAAGTAAATGTGTGTGTACTGTGTGGAACTTGGTCATCCAGAATAGCAAGTGGCCAAAATCATCTCGCCAAGAGGTAGATGTTAGATAAAAAAAAAAAGGAAATCTGCCTCATTTTCATATACCCAAGATGCTAAAGCAGTCTGATTCAAGATCAGAATAATGGAGTGCCATAACCATCAATGTGTGTTTCCTTTCTGATTATACCTGCCACAACTATGGCCCTTCTTTGCACACCATACCACATCAATGCAGTCTGAATTTAAGAAAAAAACTGAATTGCAGTCAGCAATACTCAGCCCTTGCTGATCAGACATTTTTCAGTTTAGTTTTAGTGTGTGTATCTCTCATAAATATCCTCTCTACTAAATAGAGGTAAGGCTGCGTTTATCTTGACCTTCCCAAACTTTGCTGTAGGCATGATTATCAGTGGGTTGTTGTTGTTATCGTATCCGTTTCTGTTTCCCTTTCGATCATTCGAAGGTTGACAATTTTATTTTGAAGATTGCGTGTGTTAAAGGATGTAATATAATTAGTTAGCTTAGTCAACAGGTTGTTAGGATATTTGTTATAGCTGATTATTCTGTTAAGAGTGTAAGAGCAACTGTATATATATCGTCAAGGGTGATTAATGAGACGGCAATTCATTTTCTGCCTAACTCTGTTTCATCAAGCTACTCTCTCTCTTCATCTTTTTCTTTCCATTCCACCATAGCTAGCTTCATTATCATGGTATCAGAGCGCTGGTCTTCAATGGCGGCAATGCAGAGAAACCGAGTGGATTGTGGCTTGATTCTCGAGTAAGTTTCACACTGATCTTACTTGAGGCTTTGAATTCAATCTCACATAATAGTTTCTTCAAATTCAATTGTTCAATTTGTTTCTTGAGCAATTAGCTTTTCCTCTACTGAAATCCTTTGATTTCATTTCATTCATTTCAACTTCAATCAGTCGGTTTGTTTTCATCAACTGATTAGCTACGTCTAATTGAATTCAAAGTATTTCTGATCTTGTTCATACGTCTCTTGAACATTCTCTCATATGGCTGATGCACAAAATCCTCTGTATCTTCATGCTTCTGATGGTCCAAATACACTCACTGTGAGTGAGAAATTGACCGGTTCTGGTAACTATAGATCATGGAGGCGTAGTATGGAGATCAATTTGTCCACTAAACGCAAATTAGGGTTTGATTTAGGCACAGTTGTGAGAGATGTCACAGATCCTCTTAAGGCTGAGCAGTGGGACACCTGCAATCATATGTTGATTGCCTGGATTCTGAATTCAGTATCTGAATCCATCTCTAAGACCATTCTCTATGTGTCTACTGCACAAGAGATTTGGTTACAATTGGAGAGGAGGTTTGCTCTTAGCAATAGATCAAGAAAATACAAGATTATAAAGGATGTTCACAATCTGAAGCAAGAGAATGGCAGTGTGAATGATTATTACACTGACATGAAGACAATGTGGGAAGAAATTGACTCAATGAGTGAACTGCCAAGGGTGACAAACATGACAGAGGATGTAAGAAGTTTGCTGAATTGCATTGAGAAGCAGAAAAGTGAACTAAGGCTCTTTGAGTTTCTTAATGGACTTACTGATGCTTACGGTCCTTTAAGGAGTCAATTGCTTCTCATGACACCTCTGCCTTCTGTGGATATTGCAATCTCTATGATGCAACAAGAAGAGTCACAGAGAGAGGTCCTGCACATGAATGTCCTTGCTATGCCAGAAGCTTCTGCTCTCTACAGCAAAGCTAATTCTGATGTCACTTGCACCAAATGTGGCAACAAAGGTCATATGGAGACAAGGTGCTGGACTGTACTTGGCTATCCTCATTGGCATCCAAAGTCTAAGCAATTCCCACAAAAGAAGAACTCAAACTTCAAGAACAACAAAGGCAAGGGTAAGGATGTTGTTCAAAGGTCTGCTAACGCTGCTGGAGTGGACAAGTTCAGGTCTGATGGTGGTGGTGTAATGATCTCACAGCAACAGATTGAACAGCTGCTAAGGCTTCTACCTTCTTCAAGTCATCAGCACAAAGAACAACATGACACTGATGAGGAAGTTGAGGTGAACTTTGCAGGTAACATTGCCTCTTTTAATGCTTCAACTATGACACATGAGTGGATTCTGGACACAGGTGCCACTGATCACATGACACCTGTGTACAGAACACTCAAGGATCCTAAGACTGCCTTGCACAAACCTAACATAAATCTTCCTAATGGTCATACAGCCACCATTGCTCATACTGGTCATGTAGTTTTGCCAAATAATTTGCTTCTAAAAGAAGTCCTACATGTTCCTAGCTTTAAATCAGTCTTCTTTCCATTCCTAAACTCACAAAAGACAATAATTGCCATGTCACTTTCTTTGCCAATTATTGTGTGATACAGGATTGTCAATCAAAGACGGTAAAGGGGATTGGTAGGGAAAGCAATGGTTTATACTACCTGATCAGTTCTGACATCTGTGTGCTTGCTTCGAGACTAGCAAAATGCTCTTCTGAAGTTGTTGGTTCTATGTCTTTACAGTCCTTGAATTCTGTTCAGTTTACAAACAACTCAGTAGTTCCTGTTTCTTTCAATTGTAATTCCAATAATGTCTGTGCTGATATGTATAGACTATGGCACCATAGGCTGGGCCATGCTTCTGTGTCAAAGCTCAAACATATACCCTGTATTGATTCTGATGTGCTCAAACATAATAAAGATTCTGTGTGTGTCACTTGTTCTATGACTAAGCTCATCAAATTACCATTTTCTTTGAGTGACTCTAGAGCTAGTCACATTTTTGATATGATACACATTGACATTTGGGGTCCATATAGAGCTACTACTCTTGGCAGCAAGAGATTCTTTCTCACCATAGTTGATGATCACTCTAGATCAACTTGACTTATTTGATCACTCATAAATCTCAGTCTTTTTCTGTCTTGCAAATGTTTCTCAAATTTGTTCAAAATCAGTTCAATTACACCATTAAACAAATAAGATCTGACAATGCTTTAGAATTTGATAGCACTCCTATTCAGCAATTCTTTAGAGATAATGGCATTGATCATCAAACTTCTTGTGTCAAAACTCCTCAACAAAATGGTAGAGTTGAAAGGAAGCATAGACATGTTCTTGAGATATCTAGGGCTCTGAGATTTCAGGCTGGGTTACCCCTATGTTATTGGGGGGACTGTGTTCTTACAGCAACCTACATAATTAACAGATTACCTACCCAGTGATACAGAACAAAACTCCATTTGAAGTCATGTTTGACACTCAACCGGATTATTGTAGACTCAAAGCATTTGGTTGTCTTGCATTTGCTTTTAGTCCTCATAAAACCACAGATAAATTTGAACCTAAGGGAGTTCCATTTGTATTCCTTGGTTACCCCTCTCAACAAAAAGGTTACAAGCTTCTTAATCTCTTGACTAAACACACATTTGTGTCTAGAGATGTTTACTTTGTTGAACATGTTTTTCCTTACAATAAAAACTCACAAACACAATACATGAAACCTTTACCTGCTGCTTTACCAACACAGTCTGCCTGGATCTATGATGATGCTCAACATAACCTTGATCATGCTACTGCTACTCCAGCCACCTCTGAGGGTTCCTCCAGTGAGTCTCATGATCAGTCATCTTCTTCTTCTTCTGATCATTCTTCTTCTTCTTCTCCTCCTCCTCCTAGTGTTCCTCTTAGGAAATCTACTACAGTCACTAAAGCACCTGGTTGGATGACTGATTATGTTGCTGCTACTGCTGACACTACTGCATCCTCTGCATCTCTTTTGCATGATTCTGCATCTCATAATACTACCCCTCACCCTATATCTTCCTGCATTTCTTATGACCATTTGAAACCTCCCTTTCAATCCTTCATTACTGCTTTAAACACACATAAAGACCCAACTTCATTCAATGAGGCAGTCAAAGATCCTAAGTGGTGTGAAGCAATGAATGTGGAGTTGAAAGATCTAGAGACTAATGGTACCTGGCATCTAACCACACTTCCTGCAGGCAAGAAAGCTATAGGGTCACAGTGGTTGTATAAAACTAAGTTTCATTCTGATGGAACAGTTGAGAGGTTTTAAGCCAGGCTAGTAGTGTTTGGCAACAGACAGAGGAGGGGTCTGGATTATGAGGAGACATTTGCTCCAGTTGCTAAGATGACAATTGTTAGAGCTTTACTTGCTGTAGCTGCAATAAAGAAGTGGGAGACTTGTCAAATGGATGTATCTAATGCTTTTCTACATGGTGATCTACTGGAGGATGTGTATATGGAATTGCCACAGGGTTACAAGGGCCCTGGGGTCCCTATAGCACCTAGTGAGGGAGGGTGTAGTACTGCTGCTTCAAGGACTAGAGATCAGAATCCTAATAGACTTGTTTGTAAGCTTGACAAGTCCTTATATGGCTTGAAACAAGCTCCAAGACAGTGGTTCTCCAAACTGTCTTCAGCTCTCTTATCTTATGGATTTGTTCAATCAAAAGCAGACTACTCACTATTCACAAAGTAGACTGGAAAACATTTCACTGCCTTGCTTGTGTATGTAGATGATATGGTGATCACAGGAAGTGATGCTACAGAAATAAAGAAAGTGAAAGAGTTTATGAGCACTCAATTTCAAATGAAGGACTTGGGGTCACTTAGGTACTTTTTGGGGCTTGAAATAGCAAGAGCAAGAGCTGGTATATTTGTATCTCAGAGGAAGTATATCCTAGATCTCTTGAAGGAAACTGGAATGGAGGGGTGTAAACCCTTGAAACTTCCTATGGATACTCATCACAAATTAGTTCCAGATGAAGGAACATCTCTTGAAGAACCTGATACATACAGGAGACTTATTGGCAAGTTGATATACTTGACGATAACAAGACCAGTCATTACCTACACTGTGAATCAGCTTAGTCAGCATATGCAAGCTCCCACTACAGTACACATGAAGGCAGTTGAGCACCTATCGAGGTACCTCAAAGGCTCTGCTGGCAAGGGTATGCTTTTTTCTCAACAATCCAATCCACACCTTCAAGCCTATTGTGATAGTGACTGGGCCGGGTGTCCTATAACCAGAAGATCTACAACTGGTTACTGCATTCTTTTAGGAGACTCTCCTATATCCTGGAAAACTAAAAAACAGCCAGTAGTGTCTAGAAGCTCAGCTGAAGCAGAATATAGAAGCATGGCAGTGACTTGTGCTGATCTAACATGGATACTTCAGTTGCTCAAAGACTTGAATTTCGACACCCAAACACCTGTGAATCTCATGTGTGACAGTCAAGCTGCAATGTATATTGCTTCTAACCTGGTTTTTCACGAGCGAACGAAACATATAGAGATTGATTGTCATTATGTGCGAGACAAACTCAAAGAGGGAATGATCAAGCCAGAGTATGTTAACACCGAGAATCAGATTGCAGATGTTATGACTAAAGCTACACCTGTTGATCAGCATAGCAGACTTATAGACAAGTTAGGAGTGATTGACATTCAATCACTTCCAACTTGAGGGAGGGTGTTAAAGGATGTAATATAATTAGTTAGCTTAGTCAACAGGTTGTTAGGATATTTGTTATAGCTGATTATTCTGTTAAGGGTGTAAGAGCAACTGTATATATATCGTCAATGGTGATTAATGAGACGGCAATTCATTTTCTCCCTAACTCTGTTTCATCAAGCTACTCTCTCTCTCTTCATCTTTTTCTCTCCATTCCACCATAGCTAGCTTCATTATCAGCATGGAAGATATGATATCTATGCTAGATCAGAGAAGTTCTTATTGGCATTAATTTTGATTGTATTACTGGGAAGGCTGGGCTGGTTCCAAGGTGCGAATAGAACCTTCTTGAACTATATCTCCGTGTTTTGTTCTTTCCCTTTGTTTATGGTTGGTGGATATCAACATCATTACATACATGACTCGAATACTTCAGATAGAGTCAATAACCTGAGAGCATGATGAGCTTTGCTCTTTGGCTTCTTCTTTACATGGATGACAAGCCCTTTGTTCTTAAATGACATTCTTGCCCCTTATCAAGGGGAAAAGGTGTGGGGGAGGGGGTGTACTACAGTCTACATCACATATGCATGAATTTGTTTCTTTTGTCACGTGTTGATTAAATCATTCTTGGTGTGTTTCAGGATAGGGTATTTTGCAAGTCCATACTCCATGAATTTGCAGTGAAGGCGAATTTCGAAAAGCCTACATATAATAATGTTAAGTTGGATGGGGTGGTTCCAGTTTTCGTGTGTTCTTTGAACTTCAATGGAGTTACATACACTGGTGAACCTAGTGTAACCAAAAAAGAGGCAGAGCAATTGGCTGCTCGTGCTGTTATTTTATCCATTCTCGGTATCTCTCCTTCAATGTTATGTTCTTACAATAAATTCGAACTTACCAGTGGTTTGCCAATGTGATTATTTTTACACCTCCCACTTGTTGTTACACTCATTATTGGCTGCCTGTACCTGCTAATATTGCAGGTGACTCTGGAGCTGGAACACTTCTCTCTGAGATTGTCAAATCCAAAGCAGAATTTTTCGATGCAGTGCATAAACGTAGCAGTCCAGGTGTGGGTAATGTTTCGCCAATTGTGTTAAATGTAGGAAGTGACAATGAGGCTTCTGCAAACAAAGAGAGAACTCTTGCAGATTCTGATCAAGCTGGTAATGTGATTGAAAATGCTGTGCCACTAACTCGTCAGGTACAGTCTCCAGATGTACCTGGACATGAATTCAGGAAGCCATCTGCAGAGACATCTCAACCAATTCATCTCCCAATCACATTTGTACCTGCATGTCAGGCTCAACCTACTTTGCTTGGGTTAACTTGTGGTGTGAAACGTAAATGTAAGAACAAGAAAAGGAAGGCCAATAAGAAGGTGAAAGCCCAGGTAAGCCTAAACCTTTTCCTTTCCTCTCTCATCTTTGAATGTGTGTTTTTTGGCAGCATATAAACATTGTAGGATCAGATAATACCCAACCTCTTGTTCAAATTCATTTGATGAATCTTAAAAGGGAAGGGATAATACAAAACTTGTTCAATTGAGAACTTATAGAAACAAAAATTGAGACATGTAAGCAAAGGTTTTGTAGAGATAACAGCTTACAGTGCCTGCATACAGGTTCATGAAAAATGAAATTACCACCATCATACATGAACATATAGGCTTAAGATACTTACTTTACATTTTTTTTTTTTTTTTTTTAATGAAGTAAAATAGTCTGTCCAGTGAAAACTTGTTTTTCTTAATTGTGTGTCATTTGCATTTTTGAATGCACCTACTGTATTTGGCACCTACTGTAGTCTGTCCAGTGAAGACTACTATCTTTGATTCTATCTTACTTTTGCATTAACAAATGATTGGTTTTAGTGTAGCGGAGCCTGCTCTTATTCTAATCTAAAAGTACATCTTTTGTCTTGCCCAGTAAAGAGATGGGTTTGACTCGCTCATTCTTTCCTTTTCTTCTTTTTCTGTTGAGGGAGGGGGAAGCAGGGAAAGAGGATCAGCGTTTTTTTTACTATTACTCGAAAGAAAAGAAAACTTTTTGCAAGTGCAGAGCTATGACATGATCCGCACAACCCTTCATCCTATCTCTCGTTGCCATAATGACCACACTCACTGACCTTGAGTGTGTGGCTCAGCTGGTCATTTCGTCACTTGCAAGTGCAGAGCTATGACATGGTTGGGTTGAAACTGAAGGGTTGTAACGGGGATAAAAAACCGGCTTGGGATGGGCTCTACCAAGTCTTTTTGGGGTGTGTGTGGGTGTAAAGGTCTTGGTGTGTTGGGCTAGTCCAAATCTCCAGGATACCCAGAAATGGAATGTTCAACATACTAAATCTGTTGCAAGTTTGCCTTCCCTTTTGTAGTACTCCCTCCGTCCATCACTTTCCTTAACATTGCACTATTCACACAAAAATTAAGGAGGGTGTATCTGGACTATTTTGCCCTTGGTTTATAAACATT
>BSSO01005631.1:0-12899 GCA_030267885.1 Mesembryanthemum crystallinum | reverse complement strand
CGCGACTATCCTTTGTAGCCACTAACGCTTGTCCGCGACACTGCTGTCGACCCACTCTGTAACCCTGACGCTTCCACCGCGAGGTCAAGGTGCGAACCTTGACACCCTGCCTAATACCCCACGTTGCACTAAACCAACTCCTAGGGCGACCGTTAACCATGACAGAAAAGCACGCAGTATGGGAACATCCCATAATTCACCTACGCCACCGAAGGGAGAAACCCTTCCTCTCAAACACCTTGTCTAAAAAGCTCCAACTCACCCTATCATACGCCTTCTCAAAATCCAGCTTAAGAGCAACCCCCCTCCCCCCGGATCTCCTAACGTCATCTACCAACTCATTAGCAATCAAAACCGCGTCAAGTATCTGCCGACCCTCGACAAAAGCACTCTAACAATAGGAGATAGTGGACCCAATGACTCTGCCAAGTCTATTAGCCAGAACCTTAGTGATGATCTTATAAATGCTAGTAACTAGGCTAATAGGTCTGAAGTCCCGAACCTTCAAGGAACGGTCCTTCTTAGGGACAAGTGTGATAAAGGTCGAGTTAATACTCTTGCAGATCACCCCCGACTAATAGAATTCTTCAAACACTCGAAGCAAGTCCCCCTCAATAACCTTCTAGCACTAATGGAAAAAAGCGATGGTGAAACCATCCGGGCTCGGGGCCTTATCCCCCTCCATATCCTTAACAGCCTGTCGAATCTCCTCAACCTCAAACCTCCTCTCTAGCCAAGCCGCATCCTCACTACTAATTGGACACCAGTCTAGCCCCTCAATCATAGGTCTTATAAAAGGACGTAATCTCCTCGCCTACTCGGTCGGGGTCCGAAATGATCTCTCCCAAGTCATACTCTATCTCCCGAATATAGCTCTTCCTCCTCTTAGCACTCGCGACTCTGTGGAAAAACCTAGAGTTAACATCTCCCTCCTTGGCCCACCTAGGCTTCACCTTTTGGGTCCAGCTAATCTTTTCCCGAAAAAGTATTTCCTCAAACTCCAGTTCTAACGAGGATTTGGACACTAACAGATCATCAGATAAGGAACCCTGCTGGTGCAACCCATCCAAGACGCCAATCTCGTGCCAGATCTCATCCTTCCTGCTCCTAATGTCCCCAAAAACCTCCCTGTTCCAATCCCGAAGCTTCCCCTTAAGGAATCTCAGTTTGCTCATAAAAGCCGGTCCGGCCCAACCCTGGCCTTCACACTCTGACCACCACTGACTAACAAGGCCCTCACAATTAGGGTCAGTGAGCCACATATTTTCGAACCTGAAAGGAGTGGGGCCCCAAAGAATCTTATTAGACTCCAGGACTGGCGGACAATGATCAGACACAACACGAGGAAGGGATTCTTGAATGAAATTAGGAAAGGCATCCTCCCGCTCGGGACCTAAAAGGAACCTGTCAATCCTATAAGCAACGGAACTCCTATTAGGGGCAAACCAAGTGAAACATCCATTGGATAGTGGCAAGTCACCGAGAGCGCAATCCTGGATTAGAGTGTTAAAGCTGCACATACTAGTGGTAATCCTAGACCCACCCATCTTCTCGTAGGAGAAGCGAATGACATTGAAGTCCCCAGCAATTAAAGACCGACCGCCACAAAAACCCGACACATAAGAAAGCTCTTCCCAAAACAGGGGCCGAAGACGAGGCCTATTGGGACCGTACACGAGGGTCACCCAGTACGAGCCCTTACCCTTGAAGTGAAGAAGGACAAAAAGGGAAAAGGTACCGGCAAGCTCATCCTGCTTAGTAGCCACCCTAGTATCCCAAATGATAAGAATCCCACCCGAGGAGCCAGAAGAAGCCAGAAAAACCCAATCCCTGTGACGAGCACACCACACACTCCTAACTAGAAACACATCAACCTCCTCTCTCTTAGTTTCCTGAAACAACACAACATCTCGGGAAACCCGACGAAGAACCTCCCGGATTTTGCCCCGCTTAGTAGGGTCACCAAGACCCCGAACGTTCTAGCTAAGGATCTTCATGAGCAACCGACTTAGTCCCCAAGACCTTACCCTTCCCCTTCCTACTATCATAATTAATAGAGGTCGCTAGCTGCTGAAGTGCTCTCTACACCCTCTTTTTCTCTCTCATACACTAGGTCAGTAGACACTTTGACCTCCAGGGACCTACCCGATGGGCTCACAATTTGTAGACCGAGATCTTGAAAAAGGGAATTAGGGTCTCGATCGTCCCTCCCATTGCCTAAAGGCTGTAGGGCCATGGCGTTCCCAGGGTCATCTGACTCACTAAGACCTAGGGGCAGATTAGGATTGAGTATGTGATCCACACTATCAGGTGGGATGAACTGATTGGCAGAAGTAGAACCCGAATTAGTTCCCCGAACCATTTGTAAAGGAGTGATGCAGATTGGAGTAGAAGTTGGAGGAGTAGAGGCAGAACAAGAAAAAGAAGAAGACATTGTAGAAGGAAGGGAAGAAGAAAGGTAAGAGGGTGGTGGGATAGGGGCCAAATTATCACACTTAGAGATACATACCTCTTGGACCGGCACGCTCTTCAAATGGCGAAAATACCAACCTGAGGCAGAGGTGATGGGTTTGAGCCCTCACTGTGATCGCAGGCCTCGGGATCCATAATTGGTGTGTCCGCAACCCCATCTTCTAGCCATGAAACACCCACTAACAGATCCTCTGGCATAAGAGACTCATTGCACAACTGTTCCAAGAGCAGGTCGTCGCCATCCCAGAAATTGTCTTCATCGTCTGCGCAACCGCTCTCCTAGGCTACCACACTGAGCGTCGGCTTTGTCACCTCTTCAACACCTAAGTCCTCCCTCAAACGATCGAAGGCATTAAGGACTGGAACCACTGGGGCAGCAGCAAAAGGAAGCTCAACAGCGACCTCCGGCAGAACCGAGCACCTAGCCGCACCTCCAAGAACTCACCTGCAGCACAACTCTGCCCTACCACCCCACTGTTCTGACCGCCGGAAAATTCTGGCTGGCCCGGAGCAGGCCGCGTCCCCTCCTCCGCCGGAAAACTAGAGGCTAGGGTTCCGGTGAGCTGGGGGGGAGCAGATGAGGCACCCGGGGCTAGTCGAGGGACCCAGGTGGCACGCCGGTTGGTATGGCCGGCAGTTTCTGTCTCTGGTGATGCCTACATCTGCCGTAGATCTCTCGCCGGTCGCCGGCGCCGTCGAGAAGTGGTAGCCGGACCGATGACGCGTGGAAGACTCCTCTGGCCTGCTGATGGTATTACTCTCGAAGAAGCAGATCTGGGATGTGGGCCTAAGACGCCTTTTGACTTGTCTGCAAACTGGGTTGAATTAGAACTGGGCCCAACCCTAACACCGGGTTGAGGCCCAAGTCTTTTAAAAACAGCCTCGTCTTCTCTGTTTTGACTTTGTCGTTTCTCCATAAAAGGAACAATAACCGTTCCGACCGTGATACTTGGGATTTCTAGCGCGAGATACTCGCTCCTTTCCAAATTTCCACCGTTTCCAGAATGGTCACCACTCACTACCGGCGACGCCGAAACAGACCGCTGAACAGACTCTGGTGAACCACTGAACGGTACAGGGGTACCTTAGACATCTCTGAAAACTGTATGGTACCACTTGAATTCCAGAAAATTTCGTAAATTTATTTATTGAGTTATAAAGCATATTTTTAGCATTAAATGAATCAATAAGCATCTGAAGTTTCTTAATGCTTAATTTTTCAATCTCCAGCAAAACTCAACTGCAACTAAAGTCAAACATATATGTCATATTCATTTCTGGGCATTATATCGGGGCTGTTTTTTAAAATGGAGATGAGTAGAAGCATCACAAATCATACCTGCTGTAGAACTTTGCCAACTGACTCCATCAAGCGTTCAGTGTTCCGTGACTCAGCCAACTCAGACCCTGAAGCTGTCTGACTGCCAGAATCTTTATCACTGAAGGAAACAGAAGAACTTTGACATGAAGCTCGTCTTTCCATTTCTTGCATTATTCTCTCTAACAATTCACCATCATATCTTTTATTGCCGCTGAGATCTAGCACCATCTTTATTGCTTCCATAGCCTGCAAGGTAATAAGATCACATTTTGCTACAGAAACTTTCAAGTTTAAACCACTAAAACCCAGAGGTTGTTGATACGATACATTATGCTTCGTAGAAGATCCTTGAGTGAAACAAATTATCCTGTGTTGCAAATATGCGGATCTTGATGACTGTGACTAAAGACATATGGGGTTTATTAATTGAAACCCTAACAAATCACCTGATTTTAAAACCATCGGTTTAGTATGAGCCAGAGCCACAGGAGTACATGTTGTGGAAGAGATTACCAGAGGTCATGTCAGGACAGATTGCAGAAATGGAGTAGGCCTAGTTTTAGTAACACTAGTACCATGGCGTAGCAGCAAAAGAAACCAAATTTTCAAAGACCAAGAGAAAGTTATACACAGAGGCAACCAAACAAAGTTGAATAAGTTGAGATTAGATGGGTTGGAAGTTATTCAATTCAATGCATTTACCTCATGAAGCCTACTACTTGGCACAGATGCAATGCCCTGCAGTGGCAACAGACGGCACATACATCCGAGGTGTTTCGTATTAGTTTGTTTATGCTGATTGTAAATAGTAGCAAAATAAATGCAAGATGACTCTAACCCATACAGATCACATGGTCAGTCCTTTTACAGTATCAGAAGTTGGAAGGTGATGGTAGGAGAAGACACTCTCATTTGTTTTGCCTCCTTATGCAAGCTTCTTTTGGTCCATAAAGTTTTAAATGGCCACTCAATGATATTAATCATAGTCCCAATGTAAAAGTGTACACATCAAAAGCATGAAAAGTTCGATTAACAAATCAACCTGAGAAAAGTTTCCAACATCAGCTGCAACTTGGCCATAGTTCTCCCACATCTGCCAGCTATTTCGTCTGTCCAGCAACAGGCAGTTATATTAGAGAACAGTATATATGTGTAATGTGTATACCAAAACTTCCATTATGATTCCATTTTAATTTTTTATTAAATGTGAGTAGAAATAGTGAATAGATAAAGATAACAAACTTGAACTTCAATGCTTCCTTGAATGCAATGAAAGCCTCCTGACTTTTATTTCTTATCATATGCCTGCAAAGATACAGATTCCATCAACAAACAAGGAATGTACCATAAAAAGACTTCACAAAAGGTCTGCTTTCAACATAGGGGGAAGGGAGCAGGAGGTAAAGACAGATGGATGTCATCATGAAAAGAAAATGTAATTTCCTAGAAGCAGAAAAGAAGAACAAAAACGGGGAGTCTGAAGCAATAAACTCAACTTTTCTGTCATGAAGTGAGCACTCCCTCAATGTCCTAAAACTCTTAACACGATAAGTCCAGCACATGTTTTATATGATAAGCCATATGGTGATGACAAAATTATACCATGAACTGGAAAAGCGTCATGTAACTTTGTCTTGGAAGATAATGATCACTCATTTCAAGCCATATCACCAATATATTTGCTAAAGCATGCTGTCACAAATTTTATTGCTTCCTATCGCTTCCTTAACAAACATATGTTGTTTCATAATGCTCCAAGATAGAAGCTGGACAAGTTCATGATTACCAACTTTCAAACATTTTCAACCTCGGAATTCCACACCATCAAAAAATTTCAAATGGGACGAAAAAAACAGCCCACCACTCCTGCAGTAGCACTTGCTTTGCTCACACTAAAGCAGAAGATCTCTCTGTTGGTTTGGGAAGCTTATACAACACAAAAAGTGGCCATTTCACAGTGCATGAAGAATTGCCTCCTCTCACCAGTTTTGTAACAACATGAAGCCAAAACATTAGGCAAGATGGTATTTGGCCTTAGTTAACCACGTTCAAGTAAACATAGCTTTCAAACAAAACCTGAGACAAGAAGGGACATGAATATGGGTCTCAAATGCTTAGAAGAAAATAATAAATACGACAAGTTTATCGACACCCACTTGAAATGGTGCCCTGAGGTGAATTCGCAGAAGGTGTTGATGTATTCTAAACTTCATCTATCTGTCCGAGTTAACTCTTAAGAAGGTGTTGATGGCTCTGACCCTATGCTCATGGTCACCGCTACCCTACCTACCTTCCTAGGAGCATGGCATAGGCGACATTATACTAAGATCAGTAAAAAGTATTTTGCAAGATAAAAAAGCAAAATTAAGATTGATTCAACACAAGACGTCGACTTAAACTGTAACACACTGGTAGAATGTGAGTATTGTAAGTGACTCTACCCGTTTACTAAAGCAACAAGGTCTTCCCCTTTTGGACGTATATGGGTCCATTGGGAGACTTCCCACTGTAGTGTGTTGTATTGCGAAGCTAGTTGGATTGGACTAATAGCAACCCAGAGACTGAGCCTGTGGGCCAATAAAGCCCAGGTGAGCTGCCACCTAGCAAGGATAGATTCTGAGCCAATAAAGCCCAGAAACAAGGACGTTGTGTTCTTAAGTGGGTAGTTTGTAACACCGCAAGTTCCACATTGGTAGAATGTGAGTATTATAAGTGATTCCACCCTCTTACTAAAGCGACAAGGTCTTCCCTTTTTGGGCTTAAGTGGCCCTTTTATGGTCCATTAGGAGACTTCCCATCGTTGTGGCTTGTGTTGCAGAGGTAGTTGAGCTGAATTGTTACAAAAACAATTCTCATTAATCCAAATTTGTGTAATTACATCGAAGGGGAACTAAAAATGGCCTTTACCTTTTGGGTGGAGAGGTCCATCTATGGGCCCATTGGGGGATTCCCAAACATATTGGGGAGGAAGTTGGGCTGAACTGTTACTATTCTCAATAATTCAAAGTTGTGTAATTAGAATCCAACATTGACTACTAAAAAGACAACTTCGCCATGGCTTTTCCAAACCCCCAAGGAAGTCTAGCGCTCATCCTTATCTGAGGAATTGCATCCTTTGAGCAGACGCATGGTATCAAATGTCGGCCAATACGCGACTTATCGGCCCGTTTTTGAGGTTGCTGATACACGAAATCCTGGTACGTCAAGAAGTGTTCCATACATGACGCTTACAGGGGCATGGCCGATACCGCCGTTATAAGACCGTTAAAAGGCCAATACGGCCGATAATTGGACCATACAGCCCATATGGCCAATACCAAAATTCACCCCATGACAATTGTGACCCGGTACACGAAACCCGAATCAGTTTGTTTCCACGATGTCATGACCGTTATCCGATTGTCACCAATATCGCAATTTCGAACCATGAGCAGGTGTTCCCAGCCCGACACCAGTACCCGAACATTGCTACCAAGTTGCACCCTGCTAACTTGCCACTGACACCTGTCTGCAACACTGCTAGCTGAGCCAGTACACGTTTTTGACACTATCACGAAGCTTTAATGGTATGGACCATGACAATGAGCCTCGCTACTTCACCTGATAATTGCATATTATGTGGCGCTCATAGTGAGAGTTGAAACTTCATCACAGTTGTTATTTTGAGATGGTACATTATCTTTGGGGTAAGTTGTTAGATGTGAATGGGGAGAATTCGATTACTCCACGTGGAGTTCTTGCAAACAAACATTTTGTGGGTTTTAGTAGAGGAGAGGGAGAGAGAAGAAAGTGCTTTGGCACCATGTTGGCTGTGTTGTGGTTTGTCTGATTGGAGAGGAATGCTCAAGTCTTCACTGGCTCCCATATGTCACCTGATCTGGTTTAAAAGCAAGTTACCTATCTAACTTCACTTTGGGCTAATGCTACCGCCAGCAGGATATAGTGACTCTAGTTCTACATCTGAGATCCAACAAAATTGGGATAATCAATAATTGTTATGCTTAGTGGAGTCCTTGTCCGCTTGCTGCAGTAACTCTCTGCTGTAACTTTATCTGCTATCAAATCATTTTTCTTATCTGGAAAATATGTAATTCTAAGATCTTTCTACAAAGAAGGTCATTTGATGTATCTACACAATGTCTACAAGACATGACATCAAAAGTAATTATGAGAGACTCAATAATGGGGACAGACCGGACAGTGTTATAAGAAAAAAAATCAAAAGAATAATACTGAGAAGAAAGGATAAACAAGACAAGCATACGAGTGAATCAATGAGAAATAACTAAGCATTTTAAAATAGATGAGTGATAACAGGCCCATACAGACAAGCAATATTGTTCCAGGCCTCTCCATTGTCAGGATCAAGTTGAACAGCACGAGTGAAACCGTCAAGTGCCTTGTTGATATCCTTCGCCTACATTTTTATTCACCGGGACTCAATCAACTCCAAAAGGATTTGTCAGGCACAAGAACTGCTATACATACTAGCTACAAACCATGCAGTCACTACGGTTTCGTTTTAAAGAGAAAAACAGCGAAAAGCAGCCAGGCATTTGAGAGAAAGAGACTTTTCAGAAGGCAAGTGAATTATTATTTACCTTTAATGCAGCAGCACCCAGAGCAAACCAACCATCAGGATAAAGTGAATTCAAAGCCATTGCAGAGTCCCTGCAGTGAAAACAAAAGTTGCCAATAGTAGAGAAACAGCGAAAATCTGAGGCGGCTAATAGCCAGATCACATGAACAATAATAAAACATACCACAGAACTTTAGACATCTCATAATCTCCCCTATTGTATGCACTGCGAGCAAGTGATCTCTGTAAACAAAACAAAAAATAAAATAAAATACAAATTACTCTTTCAGAAAAATATGTAGCAGACTAGCAAGTACTATAAGGAATACAACCGCCTCAAAAACAACTCTTCGGTTTTTGATGCAGTTCAACAGCTATATTTGGGACAAGGAAACTGAGGAAACATAAAACGAATCTTAAAACAATATAGTATATACAGCAGAAAGCCAGTGAACGGGAAGATGATAGTTTTTTAGATTAAGAGAAAGTATATATTAATGTAACGTCAAGTGTACAAAAGGAGGGGATAAGATATCCACTCCATTAAAACAAGCACAAATTGGCCCAATTATATTCAGCCTCAGTAGTAGAATAACCCCTAAAAGCACCTACCGCCCTAGCCCACAAAGAAGCTAGGTAAGTGATCTTATCCCAAAGCACCTCTAGAGAAACGCAAACCCCACAAACACCCGTGCATTCCTCTCCAGCGAAATGCACCATAACATTACCATAAAAGCATTACGGAATAACAGTCTCTTCTCCTTCCCCCCACCAAAGCCCCTGAATCATAACTGCAATAATGCCACAACATTGGATGGACAAACCCCATGCTCAGGAAACACCAAACAAGGTACTCCACAGATGACGATCATTCAATAATAGAATAACAGAGGGATGCATTTAATGCAAGTCAGAAAGTATGATACAGAGCACCATGGTCAATGCACGTATTCAACCATCCAGATTCCAGAGACACCAAGCAAGGAAGAATGGCTTTAACGAAACTGAGTATGAATGACACCTCTACTAAGACTTCCACTATGACTGGATTAATCATCAATACAACCAAGAAAACATTGCACCTAGCTCAGAAAGGGGCAGCATCCTAGATGATCTATGATTTTCTACGTTCTAAAACCTGATGTCCATTTCACCTGTATAACTGTTGGATATGGGCAAAGTTCTAATGAAAAGCTTCTGTATGCTACAAATATCAAACGTCAATTGAATGAGGAAGTTAAAGAAAGCACCTTAGCACGTGCAGATCTATCGTTTGAGACTTCCAGGGCTTTCTTATAGCAATCATCATCATTAGTTACATCACCTAGTGAACACCTACCAAGAATGCAGTGGAAGATTATAAATCAGAAGTCATAGCAACTCACGAATGTCTCCTATTTGGAGAAATGTCAGTATAAAAGAGACAACAGCTGCAGCCACAAATACAAATGCATGAACGATAAAATTTTCGTTCATCCACAACTTTAATCACAGTGAAGCTTTTGTTCTAGTTGTATTATCATATGCAGGAAGACTGCCTCATGTAATTAAGATAAGAAAAAAGATCAACTTTTTTGAATCAAGTAGATTTAGGCACCACGAGTACATGAAATTGACTTCATATTGCTACTCTCTTCGTGATGCCCTATTGATAGTTGAAATGCTCTAGCCACAACTACTAGGCACTAGTATGACAAATGGCAGTTGATCTAATCTAGCAAGTCCTTGATATATCCCGCTTCAACTTGAAAAGGAAACCATCCTCAACCTGGCCCCCTTCTCCCATCCCCCTCAAAAGAGCAGGGGTGAAGAATTTGGGATTGTTTAAGTAGATCACATTGCTGCTAGGTACTCATAAATCAACTTTGGGACTTAGGAGGAGCTATCCAATATGTAGATATCTACAGAAGGAAGGAAGGGAATTGAGAGAAACGAGGGATAAAAAGAATCCTTCAGACATTAATACTAGAGTATCCGCAATATTATAGCAGAAACAAAAGAAACAATGCAGGCATATTGAATAAGCAAGGGACTTCCTTCATACTAAAGTGCCCAACTTACTCCATACAACACTCAATCCCAGAAAAAAAGCTGGAACACATACCATAACCTTGGATCATTAGGCGTTTCCACCAGCCGTGCCTTGATCAGTTCAACTGCTGCAGCTTTTTTCTCTAATAAGCTGTAATGAAATTACTGTTATGCATCGCAATTCCCATTGGATTAATAAAGTCAAGTCACTAATGTCACAAAAAAGAAGAAATGCTCAAAGGTATTGTCACTATACCGATAGCAGTATATCAGATTATCCCACAGTTCTAGATCTTCAAAAATCTTGAGTGCTTCACCGATTAACCCACTACTGACAAGAAGCTCACCATACTCCCTAGAGCAACAAAAAAACAAGAAAGAAAAATAAGCAAAACTTGAAAAAATAAATAAATAAAGATGAAGGAGGTGAATAGAGGAGGGAGAAAGAGAAAGAAGTAAATATTAGTCAGTAAAGAAGGAGAGTGAATAATATCACGGAGGATAACATCTCAAGATTGATTAAGTGATAATACTTTCAACAGTTGTTTTCTTTTTCTTATCTGGAAAAAAGTAAGAAATACAAGCTGATTTTAGTCTAAATTGCAGAGAACCTAGGATAAAGATATACTTTCTCAGAACAGGTACAGCTGGAATATAAACACCAAAACAGGACTGAACCCTCTCCAGCACTGGAGCTGATGACTTATAAAGATCCTGAACCTGTATGAGTGTGCAAGAAAAAAGAAAAGAAGGGGGCAGGAGTCAGAACTTTCACACTAAACAAAAAAAGAAGAACCACAAAAGGATTTTAAAAAAATCGTGGAAGACAATGTTACAGCACGTAATAGAATCCGAAAATTTCAAGCATTAAGAAGACTGATAATGAGCTGAACAAACAAGTCAATCATCACATTATTCATTTCTTCAATATTGACCATTATCACCAGCTGACTAGGAAACTAAAACAGTATCCCCATTCATTCTTCAAATGCGAAGGCGAAAAAAAAAAGATAGTTACATGACATGACAACAGATCATATGAAGGGAGCATGAGTGCTAGCCAGACTATCCCAATAAATTTTTAGGAGACAATACATGCTCTTTTTGAAAATTTGCCAAAGATCATCAGCCAATTAGGGGAGCCACCAAACCCATCCACCCACTAAGAAAATGCTGTTAGGGACACCAAGCTGCCAAAACACAACCACCCTCAGTTTCTGATCTACACAACATCCAGAGTTCAAACCCATGGCAGCTGTCGCAATCGGGGTGACAGTTGTGACGTTGGAAATGGACTGATAGTCGACACAAGCAAGGGAACTTTCTCCCTTTCAGAGAAGTGTGCTCCATCCGAGAAACCAACTCAACCTCATACTTTTTCGGGAAGAAAATTCATATTCTTGTCCAGCAGCATAGCCAGAAGCCAAGAACTACAGGGATCTTATTTGACTGGCCTAGCAATGTATCAGGTCCCAGTCGTCGCAGGGCAAATTTTGGTATTGCCCATTTCAGCTGCATTGGCCACTTTTCGGCAGTATCATCCATTTATCGGCTTATTTATTGGACGTGTACTGGTCGTATCGGACATCCCTTGCAATTTGGCGTATTGCAAACCTAAAAAACCGATATGTATCAGCTAATACGCGAATTGATACCCTGACACCATGCCCCAAGAGACCAGATGATCTCTCCTCTTCTCCATCCTCAACGGCAAATTTTGGTATTGCCCATTACAGCTGCATTGGCCACTTTTCAGCAGTATCATCTATTTATCGGCTTATTTATTGGACGGGTACGGGTCGTATCGGACATCCCCTGATGTACTGCAATTTGGCGTATTGCAAACCTAAAAAAACAATATGTATCAGCTGATACGCAAATTGATACCCTGACACCATCCCCCAAGAGACCAAATGATCTCTCCTCTTCTCCATCCTCAACCAAAACAAAAAAACCCTCACGAAGTCATGATGCTCTTTAAATTAGCCGCCAAATCTGATTCTATAATTAATAGTAATGCAGTATTTCTGTGCTTGCGGCAACATACAACATATTTAACAGCATCATTTATATGATACTATGTATAATTTAAATTTGCCAAAAACCCCCTTATAAAACCACTTTCTTTAACAAAAACCCCCTTTTAAAAAATTTCTTGAACAAAACCCCCTTATATATACATTTCACCCTAATGATGTTAGAAGTACAACATCTCTCTCTGTCTCTCTCTCTCTCTCTCTCTTAATCTCTCTCTCTCAAATAAATCCTAGAAACTAGGATGAAAATAATAGAGAGTAAAAAATCAACGTAAGGAAATAAATTGTTATTTAGAAAGATTTTTATGTTCACTAATTAGAAGGAATGTTCTGTGCGGCATATATGTGCTCACAACACATAAATATCGAAAGTTTTGTTCTAAAATGTAGTGCAGCATAAAAAGAAAAATATATAAAATATATTACAGAAATTTGAGAGTTTATTTGTATATATTCAATT
>BSSO01005630.1:0-12901 GCA_030267885.1 Mesembryanthemum crystallinum | reverse complement strand
AGGATTATTTGGTATAATATTTCATTTTAGGATTATTCTTGGTACATAGATGAAACTTTGGATTATTTTGAGTAATTTTTCTTTAAATTTTGTATCATTCAGCTCATTTCAAGTCGATACAATTCAATTTAATGAACAATGCCTAAAAGCACTATTTCAAAGAGCATGAAGAAAATCAGTTTTTCTAATCAAGAGCTAACTTTATGATATGAACTTAATTTAAGAAGTTATACATTATTATAGTAACGTCATTTACCATATCGTTTCCTAAATTTTCTGAAATACTCCCTCCGTCCCGATCATACGTTACCAAACTGTTTTGGGTGCGGAGTTTAATGCAAGTTTCAATTGGTTGAATGTTCCATTTATGCCCTTCAATTATGTGTAAGAGAGAAAGAAAAACTGAAAAGAATAAAATATTAGAATGTGAGAGAGATAGAAAATCATAAGAGAGAGTGTGATTGGAGAGAGAAAGGGGATTTTTTTATTGTATTTGGAGATAGTGAAAGGGTAATACGGGAAGGTTATGTGTTTTTGTTTAGTTTGGTAATGTGTGAGTGAGACAAATTAATTGTTGGTTTGGTAACATATGGGCGGGACGGAGGGAATAGTAGTTATCCCATGTCTCCGTTTCCAATCCGACAGACTTTTATATTATGCGAGTACTGGATAACAAAAAAGTGGTATTGAAAAAAATGGTACTACAGATAAGAAAAAGTAGTATTGGGATAGATAAAAGGGGAACTGATACACAAAAAAGTAGTACTAGATGAGAAAAAAAGTAGTACTAGTATAGTTTTTGGTTAACTAGCACCACTATTTGCTATAGCCATGATAATTTTTGGGTCATTAATACAAGTTTTTGTGTCATTACTACCAATAATTAGGTCATTAGTAGCAATAGGTCACTAATATTAGTTTTACTATCTATCTAATACATGACGCGGACTAATATAATAGTTTGTGACCCCAAATTTGTATACTTATCTGGAACTTTAACATGCTCTAGTTGTTAGAAGTATCGTTCTCCAACTTTGAAGTTGAAGATTCGACTCTTATTGACTTTTGTACATCCTTTTGTGCGGGGTCGATACTACTTGTATCATTTCTCATATTGTACCCATGCAATCTAGCCTGCCCTACACCTAAAGCCAAGAATCCCTAGCAACCTACCGGCTGAACTTAGTGACATTTTCCAAGTCTCCACACTAATTGTCCCATTAGACTTGGTAAAATCCGAAAGAATTAATGACTCCACCGTCTGCCATAGAAAAGATTACAATAATATTGGATCCTCCATAATTTGGTCCGCAATATGTTCAGTCCTCCCTCGATAATTTGGTCAGCATCCTCCATAATTTGGTCACACAAATATCGCAGATGTGACTCGACACAAAGCATTGGCAAGGCATAGGATCCAGCATTGGCAAGGTACAAGACCCAGCATCAGCTTAAGTAACACTTGGGGAAAAAAATACAAACTAAAAACTGTATTTTCCGAGAAGCAATACCAGAAGAGTAACAAATCCAGGAAACACATATGTAATTAGTACTATCGATAATAAGAAGCCTGACCAGCAGGTGAAGCAGCACCAGGTGGAGGCACTTGGTTGCTCTGTATCAAAGGAGAGGAAACTGCTGGTGCTGGTGAAATTGGTGCAGTGGCATACGCTGGAACAGGAGACGATCCATATGTCTGGCCTGGAAACGTGCTTGGGACTGAAACAAAAGTTCGCCTTCCAGCTTGATCCCACGAGGGTGGTTGGGCCACAGGATTCTGGGGCGCCATGCTGGAAGCAGTGCCATATCCATTTGGCGGATATCCTGCTACTTGAGAAGAGTTCTGCCACGGTGCAGTAGGAGCTGCGGGGTAACTTGAATTCTGTTGCACTGGCAGCATACCGGCATCAGGGATTGTGTAATCCCTGCTTTTATCACTATGAGCCTATAACAGAGTGGGGGGGAAACAATATTAGTGGCTAGACTTGGGCAGTTGACTTTTAAGAGGCAAATTGATGGTGTTTAGGTGACTTTAAGATCCAGACAAGCATACCAAATTCTATTTTACCAACCCATGGATTGCAACTTTGTATAATAGACTCCAAAGCACATATGTATACCTTTACATTCAGATCAGTATGACGAGAGTATGTTAGATGAAGCTTACAATAGCCACCATCATATATGCAGTGTCCTTCCAAAGCATCTTTTGCAACAGAAGCAGTTGTCACATCTGCAGAAATACAAGTACTCTCAGACCACACCATCTTCCAGCAAAAAACTCAAACCACATGAGACCAGTATAACATTATATAATGTGGCACAGATCACGAAATAGGATCATAACTCATGTTTAAATATATAATGAACCAGAAACAGTCTACCACAAAAACAAACAATGCCCAGTTTACTCCTCATGCCGAGTCTAGGAAAGTCAAATTGTACGCAGCCTAAGAAACTATCTCCCAAAGACCCAGCAAAAAACATGTCTGGAAATCACAGAAGCATTTGTAGAGCAACCTAACATAGTAGTGGTAGTACAGTAGTAAGTAGTAGTAATAGTGGATAGTAGTAGTATTAAAAATTCATCCATACTGTAGACAGTTAAGCATACTATATGATAATCAAATGAAATCACATGCAAACAATAAGAAACACGCTACAAAACATGTACTATAACCTCTCAAAGTGATCCTTTTACACCTCCTCTCACTGGAGCATCAGGTACCTCTTTGAACATAATGGATTTATGCCAGTCATACCTCTTACATATTACATTCTACTAAAGTCACTCCCAATTTATCCTTAATCACTTTGTTCTTATCACTATACTAGTATACTTCCAATGTGGCTACATCGTAAAATGTAATGAAGCATTCTCATCTGGCCACCATTAGATATGAACTTGAGCTTGCTTAATTGGCCAATACCATGCAAAACAAAGCATATATTGTAGTAGTACTTTCCCTTGAGTTCAAGTGGAATTTTCTTGTCACATAAACTCCCTAGGCACTCCAGTACCAGTTCATCCACCTAGCATTAATACAATGACTGATTTAATTATCAGTTTATCTCCCGGTTGCCTTTATCAACCCAATATCTCACCATTTCAATTTATGGCCTTTCTATAAACTGTAGGTTCGCCTATCATAGTACTCCCCGTTCCAAAATTGACCTTTCCATTTGCCAAAAAGAAAAGAAATTCCTTTTGGGTCCAAATTTCCTTACCCTTTAAAAAGTCATAACAATTGATTTTCCATTAACACCCTTCACATGAATGACGATGTATTCAATATTGGAGTCTTGACGCATTCAATTACAGGGAAAAAACCTACAGACTTTTCATAAGGTGCTTCACTATTTTGAATAATGTGACTAAGGGTATATTGAGCCAAATGGGGAATAGCTAATATCATACAGTTGAATTTCTTAACCAAATGTGTTTTTTCCAAATGAAGAGGTAACTGTGGATAGCATTTTTAACTTTCCACAATCCCTTCTAGTAAAACCCTATTCATCGAAAGTACTACAATAACGAGATCAAAAAAAGAAAGTACTACAATAACAGCATGTACATCGAGTATTAAATCATTGTTGTCAGGTCTACGGAGATAACAATGTAAATAAAGATAGCTTTGACAGGGGCTCTTGAAAGTGTGCTCGCTATATGGCAAAACAGTGACTAACAAATTGTGGCCATGAAAGCTGAAGCCAAATGAGGGATTGCTTTAAAGTTCTCTTACCAGGATATTGAATCAATGCCTGAGTCTGACCATTTTTCTCAAAGATTGCAATTTTTTGAACTGTGCCAAATGCGGAAAACACCTGGGAAAAAAATATGCAATCAGTAGAAGAATAAAACAAACATAACTGGTAACTAATGTCGGAATTCAGAAACCAATTATACATCTTCCTTACCGTATGAAGAACATCAGGAGTCACTGCATACTGCATATTCTCAATTGCAGCAAGAAGCACATTGCTTTCCTGTTCCCTTTTAATCCCATCAGTACCTGTCACAGGCTATATAAAGATACTTATTTAGTGCATCTCAGATGCAGAAGATTAAGTAAAGTTGCATAATCAGAAAATGTACCTGAACAAAACCCTCAAACGCAGTGGGGTTCACAGGAAGGTATGGATTGGTATAGTCCCTGCAGAAAGGCACAAGGTGTTAAACTGATTTACACTGCCCCACACTCCAAGTTGCCAACTGCTAGCGGTTGTACACTGGTTGAGAAGTTCAATGCACTTAGGGATGGCAAATAGCATGGAGTAATAGGGAGCCCAATGAGAGAGAGATAGATAATTACATGGTAAACTGAACAAAATCAATGGATAAAGGAACACTTTACAAGAGCCCAAAAAAAAAAAAAAAAAAAAAAAAGAGATATTACATATTGTACCCACGAGGTTTGAGGTATTGAACATAGTATCCATTTTTTCAGGTTTGTGCACCCACTACCCTCAATCCAAACATAATGAACACCATACCCCTGACCCCTAACTTCCGTTATATAACAGTTAAATGGGCATGTGAAAAGACCAAATTGCCCTCTTCCTACCTTCACCCCAGCCCCACCCACGACCCACCCAAATCCATCCTTTATTTTCCCTCCTCCCCCTCCCCTAGTTAAAACCACCCCCACCACCCCACATGTCACCACCACTGAACAACCACCACCCCACCACCCCACCCATCACCACCACCGAACAACAACCACCCACCCGTCACCACCACCAAAAAGCTGCTCCTTNGCCACCTCAATTCCACAAATTCCCAAAATGCAACCACGAAAAAACCAAATTCAAATCCCACAGAGCTCAAAGTCAAAATCCCAGCTGCCAATGTCACTAATGCCAATTTTGCTAGCTGATTCTCTACTTTCCTGACCCACAAAAATTGCCAAACACCCAATTCAATATAGTACCAAAGTAACAAAACCCAAAAGGAGTTTAAGTTGAAAACAAGAAAAATGGAGACAAGAAAATCAATTTACATTAAAGAATCATTTTGATCATTTTGTGAGTATCTCCGTGTCAAGTGCGGTGCATTGATGGGCGGCCGAGATTGCGGGGCGGTGTTGAAAGCGAGCAAGCTGAGTCGTCGCTCTTCCATGTACTGTACGAAGAGGCGGTGGTTTGTTTTGGCCCATGGATTTGGGTTTGAGCTTGTGGGTATTGTGCCATAGGTTGTGATTTGATTTGATGATGATTTATGGAATTAGGGGTTTTATTGGTTTTGTGTTATATGATTTTGATTTTGGTTCTGATTTGATTTTGATTTTGGTTGAAGTTGGTTGGTTTTGAGTTGGTGGGTGGTGGTGGTGATGGAGATGTCTGCCATGGTAATGGTGGGAGGGGGGTTTAGGAGAGATAAAGTAAAGGATGGGGAAGGGGTGGGTGTGGGTGTGGGCGAGGGGTAAAAAAAAAAGAGGGCATTTTGGTCTTTTTACATGCTCATTTAACGGTTATCTAAAGGCAGTTAGGAGTTAGGGGTACGGTGTTCATTATGTTTGGATATCAGTGGGTGCACAAACCTGAAAAACACGGATAAACTGTTCAATACCCTAAACCTCAGGGGTACAATGTGTAATATCCCAAAAAAAGACTCAGCTTTGAAGAGAAGGAATTATACATCCTCTTTTGGGGAGATCAAGTACAGCTAAGGGAGATAAGGATTCCTCAAAAAGCATCAAATCACCTCAGTGATGTTGCCTTAACTTGGTCTAAAGGAGAAATTATACAACATATTAGTACTAGGATATTCACTAGTTGAGCAATATGATTCCTAGTGTGGGCAATTTTCCTGTCTTTGTTTCACCACCATTATACTTTTGCATTATTTGTTGACTCAGTACTAGTTAGTAACAATGATCACCCACTTATATCATTACATTCTAAAGCAGTAACTATTCTCTCAATCTCAAATATTGATGTTAACATTACAAAAAGTGACATTTTGAGAAGAAAAAAAACGAAAGAATATATGACACTTAACCAAACAATAGCTATATATCATGGAAAAACAAGAATGTACTTTCCTGATAGGAAGTCGTCAACAAAATGATACAAATTAGAAAAATTGATACGACTTCTTACAGATGGCCAATTATAAAGAGTGAATATCATTTTCGCATCTAAGAAAATTAATCTAGTATTCTGCTATTGCCCCCAGCGACCCAGGGTCCTATCTCTGCTACTGAGGATGTTGACATGACTTTTCTTAGAAGATGAAACTAGACATGCCTAAGCTTGGTCTCATGTCATGATGTCAAGTTTTTAGTTACTCAAGACCAAGAAAAATACAGGAACAGCATTGTTGACCAAGCTAACGACTAAATTACGGAGTCTCATTCTCGATTTTCCTAGGATTTCCAAAACATTTCTGATTATCCTAACCAGAACGATGAGAATAAATGAAACTATATAATGAGAAAAGCACAAAAGAAAGAGATTAGGCTGTGTTCAGTAACAGCGTTTGGTACACGTTAGGGGTTGACTTAATCAAACAACTACAAGCCCCAAGGCCCAGCATAAGGTATTTGATGAGCAGTGTGGAAATACAGTGGTCAAAGTTCCACAAATGTTATATTAAGTATCGCTATGCCACTGTTGATAATTTACCTCTCCACGCTATTTATATTCCTTTGCTTCACTTCCACAAATAACCCATATGATTCAGTAGTCTATTCCTTCTTACAAAAGTGGACTATGTATAAAACACTTGTAAATCTGTCTCGCAAGCTCTTGGTTTCCATCATTGTCTTTCTTATTGTAGTCACAATCATGCTCACACAAGATCAAGCAGCTAGCAAGTTGTGAAAAGTAAATCTAATCGATGAATAAAGACTTGTGTGCAACTGCAGGAGCGGGAAAATTCTCTGCACTTCCATGAAGATGCAAACCAAATCTGGGCTGTAAAGCGCAGAAAGAATATCGAGCTCTCACCCATAAATATCAAGGAACATATCCCTAGGGACAGTCTAATATTATTTGTAGTATAAGATGAAACTGATCCATAAAGAATATTGACTACAGTATCAAAATACATGAAGCAATCACAGATTCACAGAGTTAAAGGAATTACTAAGCTTCCTGACACAACATCTGTCATAGCTGCCAGGCTTCACTAACCTATACAACAAAGAAACATGCACACATATATAAGCATAAAGCCCAGAAGAAGAATCCTAGACATGCATAGTGATGGACACTTCAGCAACACTATCAGTTTGAATTAAAGAAATAGCCTCCATGCTTTCATTAAGATAAGTAGTATCCATGCTTAATCTCTTCAATCAACCATACCTGCTCCTGTGAGATTGAAACTTAATATTCAGGTCAGTATGCGCAGAATACGAGATCCGCAGGTTGCACGAACTCACATGCTCCGGAAGCAAATACCTAAGTCAAACACTTTCATCAGGATTCCAGCAAATCATCTAATGCTACTAAAAGGGATTCAACAAGCTCTGTATAGATTCTAAAGGTTTTTGTTCCTCCACAACAGCAATTTACAAACAGTCGTAGAGAACTAGAGATACCTGTGAACTATACAATCTAACAACCAAAGGGGGTTATGGAAACTTCAGAAACATAAATCAGTAACAGTGAAACTATAAGCATAACCAGAGCACACCTAGGTATGCTTCTTCCATCCAACGCATTTTTTGCTGCACTTGCAGTCTCTACATCGCTGAACTGAATTAATGCCTGCCATTAGATATTATCAAGTTAAAAATGAGACACAAAACTCACTAATCAGAGGATTAATAAGCAAGATCAAGCTACACACCTGAAATCCGGCAGCCTTCTCAAAAGTAGCAATTTTGTGGACAAACCCGAAGGCAGAGAAAACCTTCCAACATAAAACGAGATTCAAGAACATCATCGGTAGGTAATAGGAAGATAAAGAAAACAGATGAACATATGCCGGACCATTTAGATGCTCAAAACAATTATGGAATTAGCAATAGACTAGAATCAAGTACAGAATGACACCTGTATAGTTAAGCGTGATGATAGACCTTAGAAAGCAGTATGACGGACATGATTATTATTCCAAACTCTCTCCAACAAAAGAATTAAACAAGAACCATCACCATCTGTGATTAGATCGATTTCAATCAAAATTCATGGTCATAAAAGAAGACAGCCTAAAGGAGTATCACCATAACTATAGGCTGAAACAAAAGGCAAAGTACCAAATAACACACATTCTCACCCCATAAACAACAAAGGGGAAAAAGAAAAAGAAAAAAGGGAAAAGAGAAAGGNCCCCCCCCCCCCCCCCCCCCCCCCATAAGCAGACAAAAAAACAGAGAAAAAAGAGGGTAAAAATGCATAGATTCGAGATTCAAATGCCAGAAAACATTGTTCTGTGCATTGAAAAGTTAGGTCATGGTTCAAATTATCAACTACAGATCATTTCTTTACCCTACCAACCAAGAAATCATCCCATGAAAGTCACCAGCGGTCAAATAACCTAATCAGTACTATAAACCTTTATTTTCTTTGGGTCCAACGAAATTTTCTTTTTTTGATAAAAAAAAATTGTATTAATGGAAGCCAAAATTACAAAATAGGAGGACAAGAAGTCCTCAAAATAAAAGAAAAATTACAGATCGCCCCAATGGCGTTGCACATCCATCAGTATGACCCCCTTAAAGGCCCCAGCCGCTTTAGCCCAAAGAGAGGCCATATAAACAATGCGGCTCCAAACCAACTCCGCTGGATTAGAAACCTCCGTAAAGATCCGGGAGTTCCTTTCCAACGAAATTTTCTTCCAACATAATGTATTAAAATACAAGAGAAAGAACAAACACACGATACAAAAAACTTTCAAGAAGATACTGATTCGCACCAGATTCATACAATGCATTCTCTTGAACCCTACCATACCAATCTGGTAAGGATATCAGTAAGTTATTATGGTTCACTCCTTCCTAATATCATGTTCTTTTCCTGTAAAAGAGCAAATTATATGGTGCTCCCAAACCAAGTTAGCTTATTTCTTGATAAAAGCTTGCAATCAGTAAAGTTATTCCATGCAATCTCATCTTTATCCCATATATCAAGGTGGGGAGTGGGGAATATCCAAGGATTACTAGGAACTATCTCTTCCCAAGGTTCTCCGTTCATAACTTATACTTATAGTGCTCCACTTCACTTGCTCATCCAATCTGATCCTTTGAACATCCAAAATACATAATGGACCTTCCACTTCCAATGCCCCTACATTGCAATTAGGGATGTAAACGAGCCGATACACTCGCAAGCGGCTTGTGAACGTACTCGGTCAAAGCTCGTTCAATTATAAACGAGCCATCCACATGCACCACCTACTCGATCCGTTTATGTTCGTGAACAACTCGTTAAATACTCGTTTAATGGCTAATTCAATTACTCCATTATAGCTCGTTTAATACTCGTTCGAAGCTCGAGTATTTAAGCCACTAGATTTAATCCTCTAGATAAATGGCTTGAATTTTAATTAATAAAGAAGGAAAGATTTAGATAGGTCAGTGGCATCTACGTAACTAAAGCAAGTAAAAAATAATTAGAACTTTAATTCCCTCCCTCCCTCCCTCCCAACAAGTACTCCAACCATGTTTGTGGCATGTAATTTGTCCCTTAACTCCCTCCACTTAACGGTGGATAACGATGATAACCTGGTATTTGCATTCACGTGTTATGACTTATTCTCCTCAAAATTTGGTTTATTATATTTTATTTAGTCCCCTCCTCCACATTCTCTCTCCTACATCACTTTCCCAATTACTCAAGAGTTAATGGTTCTCCTTCCCCTATATCTCCTTTCCTCTCTCTTCCCTCCACCCACCCTCTTTCCTTCAATCAAGCAAATTACCTAGTTTGTCATTAATTACATGGCTATCACTTCACGTTTTGATGCTTGCATATACAACTCCTTTAGCACCACTGCTACATGATTCGTTGTTGGCCTTACTTTACCTCTTGCACTCAAACAACTTTCTATGAGCTCACCAACAATGATGTGTTGATCTTGAAATGCTTCCTTAACCAATTGACCATATATAACGGCCTAATTTCATAGACTTTACAAAATATAGGTGAGATAGTAGACATCTTTGATAAAAGAAAGCAGAGCAACATTATAGAGTTAAGTTGAGTTTGTCCCACATCGGCTGGTGGGAGGAAAATCATCCAAGGAGATAGCTATAAGTATGTAGGCTCTCTCTCCGTATAGGTTAGAACTTTAATAATGGGTCTGCACTGTTATGCGGGCCATAGTCTACTTTTCCACATACACTTGTATATAAGTATATGTAAAAGGTGCCCACAAAGTGGGTAACTAAATATTACTTTTGAGGCCCAGAGGCTTTAACTCTTTGTAGTAAAGGTTTAATTCGGCTAGCCTAACGAGTGCTCGGCTAACCGAGTTGTTCACGAGCCGAGCTCAAGCTCGTTAAAATCTTATCGAGCGGAGTACGAGCTGAATCTTATGAGGTGTGTTCGAGTTTGAGTTCGAGCCGAGCTCAAGCTAGTGTTATGAGCATTTGAGCTGAGCTTGAGCACGGTGATACCCAGCTCGGTCCGCTGGTTTCCAGCCCTAATTGCAGTTTTATGCATGAGTTATCTTTCATATTTCAAAACCAATTTTTCCTACGCAGTTCCAAAAGAAATGTGACGCTTATAACCAACAATTTCATGAAGGCATCAGTCAGGCCCTTAACATCAGTTCAAGGTGTATAACCATATGCATAATAAAGTCCGCAGTTCATAACCAATCATCAAACTATATAAACTTGAATGAAAAATAGAGTAGGTCAGACAGAAACCTCCGTATGTTCAAATGCTTTTCCTTCAAAGTAGACCAATACGTCAGTGATTATTGGATAAGCACTTACCAAGTGAATAACTTCAATGGTCACGTCGCCAGGTTGAACACCCTCCATGGTAACTAGCAAGACATTTCCCGGAGTGTCACCAGGGCTCTTATTGTTGACAATTTCATGTCTGTTAGAATACTGAATGTACACAGTTTTACCACGAACTTGCGCAGGTTCTGACGAAGATGCATAATATGAAACCATTGAGATGGCCTGGTTAAGATCTGCCTGCAAAATTAAATTATTTGTCAAAACATGACTGCAGGGAAGGCTTGTGAGGCAAACAAATAACACCAAAGGTCAAAGGAAAATCACAAAGAAAACATTCTAGCTTATTAATCTCAACACAATACACTACTAGAAACAACAATATTCAAATAAGTTCAAAATCCAAGTGATTGTAAACCTCTATTTCAAAAATTGACCAAAACCATTCAGAATGCATACATTCATTTAGATAAAAAAAATAAAATAAAGAATTATTGTAATAATAAATCTCAAAAAAAAAAAGAAAAAAGAATAGTGAGAACAAGAACAACTCCAGAAAGCAATGTGAGCTCTCCATCTCTTTGTATATCCGACAAAGAAAGACCTGGGAAATCCTATGGATAAAACCCACAGTGAAGCAAAGAACACCATTTTATCAAACACCAGGTCCTCCAAGAGGTACTAGTACCTAAAAATGCAGTTGCTCATTTCCATCAAATCACACCAGAACTCGATGAACATTGCTCCCAAAACAAAAATCTTTCCTTTCTCTTACCTACAAAGCCTGGATATTAAATTTGGGAAAAGCATTGGGCATGGAGGAAAACCCATCATTCCTCAAAAATCCTTAACACCTACAATAGTTTCCATGCAAACTGATAATGCAAATACAAACGTATGTTTCTTAGAGTACATTAGACTTCTGTTTTTTTAATAAAGACCTGCAAGGATCTTTCCATTTTATGATCTTTAGGTCTTTGTTTCTAGAATTTCACTGACCTGACGTCTCAATTGGCACCCACCAATGCCAAACATAACACTTGCAATATACAATACAGCTGGGAAATTCTAAGGCAGCCATATCCTAGTTACCTCTCCCTCCTTCACAATATTGGGGGAAAGAGGAAAGATGGGACACTAACCAAGACACATTGGTAACATAAACCTTAGATGGTGATCAAATATATGACACATTGGTAAACAAGCCTCAAAATGTGATAGTTATATGTTTAAGCAAAAGATCCTAACATTTATATAGAAGTTACAGCATCATTATTATTATTATATTATGTTGTCGAATTTTCCCATATCTGTATCCAAAGTCAACTGACTTCTTGACCAAAACCTCAGATCCATAGCAATTCCAACATCAACCCTAAAGTCATACCCATAGCTGACCCTTTTACCTAAATCTAAACAATTATTATTATACTGAACCTTTTAAGGGAGCTGCACTATTTGCTAGTCATTTTAAAGTCCTTTTTAACATATATTTCAGATTGTACCAAACGGAACATTTTGACTCAATAAAACTCTTGTAAAATGTCCATTTAAAGAAAAACACTTATATGAATTATCATGTAAAAGTTTGAAAAAAGGGATCTTCTGCTGAATGTACTTGTTTAACCTCTGAATTGTCCTATACATAAGCTTATATGCACGCTCAAACGGTTACATTTTGTCAGTGTGGGATGAAGTATGCACCTATAATTCTACACACATCCATCACTAATGTTTGGCTGATGAGGGATATATGCACAAGATGTTTGCAATGATCAGCAGAGAATATGGGTAAGGTATGTATAGAGTGAATTTTCTCTCTAGGTGGAAGTAGGTCATCTGTCATCATGGATATCCTAATCCACCATTGGTGGGTGAACTCCGGAAACCTTTCATTTTGAAGTAGAGAACTAGAGATATACCTTAGTTTTAAAAAGCGCGAGGCGCTCCGAGGCGCAAAGGGTCTCTAGAGCCTAGGCGCGAGGCGCAAGGCGAAGGCGCACGCCTCACGTACGCAAGGCGCACTTTATTTTGCTAAA
>BSSO01005629.1:0-12901 GCA_030267885.1 Mesembryanthemum crystallinum | reverse complement strand
AAATTCCCCTTTTATTTTTTATTCCTTCTATTACTACAAGGGTAAATTTGTCTAAAAACACTCACCTAAAATCTTGTTCACTCCTAATTTTTGAAAGCTAATTCCGGGACGGAGGGAGTATATTTTTTCTTTTTAGGCAATTTTCAACTTGTTTATGTGTTTTTTCAACTTAATTAAGTACACTCCAAATCCATAATTAAGAAATAGAGGCAGGTAACTCTCTTATGCAACCGTCTAACTGTTAGACGACCTAATTTAAGGGTGACTTTTCGTAATTTAGGGGTTATTTTTAATGATTTAAGGGCTACTCTAAACAACTTGACTCAATTTATGAGTAACTTTTCGCAATTTAGTAGCTACTTTTATCGACTTAGGGGCTATATTTTTACGACTTAGGGTAATTTTGTAAAATAACTATAAGATATATAAAGTAACCCTTAAGTGGTTAAAAATAGCCCATAAATTACGAAAAATCACCATTATATTTGGTCGTCTAACGGTTAGACGGTTGTATACAAGAATTTGCGAGCAGAGATATCAGTATATAACTTAGTAAGTTACAAGATGAAATCTCACTTGATTTATATGTTGTTTGACAGTCATCAATTTTATTGGTCTTTAAATATTTATCATGTTAGTGTTTCCAATATCGAGCCTTATACTCTTTACCTATGGAAACTAAAAGTAATTTAACGTGCTGCAGCAGCAACAAAAGTAATCTACTAATAAAATTGTCTAATTAGAAAATTATTAAAACAATGCTTAATCAGTGGCCAGAGAGTTAGATGGGATGAGATAATTGGGGCCAAATAAAACCTATATATATGATGAGAAAAGCAATGCTGAAAAAGTATACAAGGAACTAAGAAAGTTTTAAAAGTGATAGGAGCAAAAGAAGGTTATAGGAGTGAACCTGGATTGAGAGAGCGATTGTTGCTTAAGATGCCAGAAAAGACTTCAAGTTTGGTCATGTAGCGTGTAGATCCACGTCGTGTTATAGCCCTCTCCATACATGATTCTACATCATTGCACCACCCACCACCCTATATATATATATCCATCAATGTATAATAACATGATATGATTATTGTCATGATCTATCAATACTTAACATACAATGCAATCAATTGATCTAATTCTTCTCATTTTCCAAAAAAATGATGAATTCTTATGATTTCCATCATGACACTATCATGGCCCAATGTATAGAAAATCATGGTTAACACATATTACATAGAGCTGGATGATGTCTTTCAATAAAACCTTCTAGTATTATGATCAACTACTCAACCAATCATGTGTGGTAGAGTATCTTGTTTTACTTCTTTAAGCCTAGTGACTGGCACGATCTGTCTTAGATGGTGATGGTTTTGTTTTTATAAGAGTATATCACTGCAAGAATTCTACCCATTTGCGACAAAATTTTACGACGGGGCCTAAAATCCGGTCACAATTGTGACATATTTACGACGATGCTTTACCATTTTTTATGTAACTAGCAACTAAATTTAGTGTCTTGCCAATCTAATTCCTATTATTATTGTATACATCATTTCAGCAAATTCGCAAATCCTACAAATTAAGTTATGTCCCAACTGTGCTACAATACGTTGTCCAGCTTGTGGGTCGTATTCAAATTCATTCTTAGATATATAGATATTGGGACCATGAGATAGAGACATTGTTTTCATCAAGAGTATAAGTTCTGATAGGTTTGGTACATATCCACTACAATGACTCGTTTGACTAAACTAGTTGGAATATTGATCCCAATTCAGGCAAGCAAGTGGGTTATTGATCATGATAATAATCAATAATCAGCGCTACTAGCTGGTGTTAATAGTAATGGTGGCGGGTCCCAATCCCAAATAACAACACCATTTCAATGGCTGCGTGATCCTCAACCTCATCATCATGATTAGGGATTTGTTACTGATATCTAACCCCATTAGAAAAGTCTAAACAGTCATTATCAACTCATCAATCTCACTCCATAATTATAGGAGTGCATAGATAGATCCTATCCATACTATAATAATAGCACAAGTGTTAATGCTAGCTATAACTAATATCCTTGCTAATTATGTGGCGTTGAGTTGTTAGTAGGTTCATCAAAGTTTGGACTTACATGCTTATGGCTAACTAATAATGTTTTCCTAATCTTTCCTCTTTCTGCTTTTCTTTTTCGAAGTGGGGTAGTAGGGTTGGGGTGAATAGGTTTGGTTGAATTCTATCCCACCTAATGGACTTTAGATAGCAACATTCTTTGTCAAGAAAGAAACCGATTCCAAATTCAGTTGAATTTTAAACTAGGACGATATAAAGTTGTAGAAATGCTTAGAAAAATCCAACAAAGCCCTTCTAGATACAATCATGAATTGCTACCCCATAAGTAGCGGTATCTTATACGTTGAATAAAATTCAATGATAACGATTTTCTGACAATCAAAGGTGTTTATTCTAATGACAAGTTATCCAACTACTACTAGGATGATTTTTCTTCAAAATAGAGGTGATTTTTAGAAAATGAGGAATTTTCCTCGGATACAAAGATGATTTCTTTTAAAAAAATATAGGTAATTTTTCTTATAAAATGGACAATTTTCGTAGTGTATACTACACCAGAGTTATGCAAGTTTTTTTTTTTTTTTTTTTTTTCCCTTGTGACACTAGTTAAACCAGAAAAGAAAAAGATGATGATCATATTCTCATCCATGCATTTTGTAAACATTATCATAAAATGGAAAGGAAGTCACAAAAATATCGTTTACCATACTTCTATAAAAACTGATTTTGAATTCAAATTTTTGAAAGTACATAAACTATTAGTACTATAAACTTTACCCACCACACTAGTTCACACCTTCTCTTGAATTAGTAAAATCTGAAATACTACTACCCTGTCTACTTTGTTAAAACCTTTTTGACAACAAGCCAACTGAATCAGATTCTTCCGGAAAAAATAAAAAAGAAAAAGAAAAAAACTAAAGGGAGGAAAGATCAGAGGGAATAAAAACAACACCACAATTAAGTATTACCCTTTGAGGAAATCTTTCCTAGTGATCTTCACCAAATAAAGTTCACAATAATAAAATCCGCAGTTGCAGCTCATTTGAATTTAAAAAAATTCAAATATAGTAAGAAAGTAAAATGGATGAAAATGTCAAAAAAGAATTACTGTGAGTATAATAATGTTACCTCAAATTGCAGCAGCCAATTGCGTGCCCCAGAGCCGAATCCTCTATGGATATGATATGCAGGCAAACTCCCATCCAAGCAATCTTCATTTTCGTACAATTTCCAACCCATCACCAAATAGTAAAAATTAATAAAAATAAATAAATACAATCTACAATTTACAAATTTGGGAACAAACTAAAGATGTGTTTGGTTTGAAGGGAGAAAAAGAAGGTAAAAAGATTTTCAAGTACAAGAACTTACAGGCGCCGAGAGTTCTTGCTCTGGAGCTGGAAACCAGAGTCATGCCAACTAGAAGCTGTTTTTGTCGTTGTTGCGAGTAAGTGCGCAACGGTGCGCACACTAGCATCACCAGTAGCAGGAGCGGAGCCACGCTTAATCTCAACTCCATTCTCTCTCCTCCCTTCGTTCTCGTGTGTCGGGAGGGGGAGAGCAATAGGAGTCTCTTGGGTCGATCTTAATCCCGATTAGACTAACAAATGTGGAAATATATGTAGTGTCTAGAAAGTGATTTATTAGTGTGAAAGCAATGGGGAGAAAAAAAAAAAAAAAAAAAGGAAGGGTGGGGAGTTTTGCAGAAGGGAATGGCGGGAAGGAGAGAGAATAAAAAGGGGAAGAGAAAACCGAACCGGGTAAAGTGCAGAGGGTGGGTGGGGCCCGAATTCGGTAAAAAATGGCAGTGAGGGATGTCATATGGGGTGATAATGATTAATGATTGAGGATGAGGATCGGACCAATGGGGTTGTTTGCTTCGCTTGTTCGTCTACTCCATGATCAATTGATTCATCTATCCCATGTACCAAGTTCACTTTTTGGTGGGCATATTATTGCAATTGAGTTTGTTGTGTTTTTAGTGATTTCAATATTTTGACAAATTTTAGGGTTGATTCAAGTTTTTTTTTTTTTTTTTTCCAATTTTTGAATGAAGAATTTGCAAGATACAGAATTAAAGTTGACTAAGTAATTGTTTGTTCACAATAATATTGACTAGGGTTTGAGGATATACAATAAACATGTTTTTGTTGTAACTTGTGATAATTGGCTATGATTATGTTTTTAAGCTCTTAAGTTTAATTTTACTCATTGTGACTTTATCACTCGTTCTATAATCTAAAAATAAAGTTCAAATGATAACATGTGACGCGCTTATATTTGTATTCATAAATAGTACTATATCCATTTAACTAAAATTTTCCAAGTAGACTTTTAGGGGTTTTTTTTGGTTTGAACCAGGGTATCCACCGCCGACAGCAGTGACTAATCCCCTCGCCCCGGGAGCTCCACTTAAAGGGTAAAGGGCTGGCCAAGGATCTCTTTCCATTCGCAAGGGTTGGGAATCGAACTCCCGACCACTTGGTTAAGGGACGAAATGAGCTACTACTACGCCAAGACCAACTTGGTTACTCTTAGGGGTCTTTAAGGACTCAAATGTGCATTTTTACCAATGTTTTCTCTTCTATAATTATGATTTTATATTTTATAACACCATAGACCCAAAAGTTTACTTCAATAAATAATTTTGCCTGCAACTTTTACATTATTTTAAAGACGCGACAAATTTAGGGAAATTTTATAGTCAAATGTTTTTAAGTTCGACATTAAAAAGCTAATCACAACAAACAAACTGAAACAGAGGGATACGAGTAATACGTATCTAACAATTTCTTTGCCTTGCTTTTCTAAAGTTGTGTCTTTCATTCTCCCTTTTTCATTTCTTTTTCTAGATTTTTTTTTTTTTTTGTTTTTTTGATTGGATTTCTTTTTCTAGAATTGATTCAAGGGTTGTTAAGTGTAGGTTTTGGGATGTTGAACTTGGAAGGCAAAGAATTTCGGCGGGTAGTTCCGTTGAAGAGGGAGAGCGATAACATCCGTGACTGGCGCTCTCAATAACGAACAAAATTTGGTTTTGTTAGTTCTTCCTAATTGGTCTTCCATTAGAAGGAGTTGTGGAAGACTAATAACTTGCTGGTAGCTATAATCAAGATCATCCCAATTCTGTTTGTGTTCAAGGTGATACCACCCATAGGGCTGTAAACGAGCCGAGCCTAATCGAGTATTGGCGTGCTCGTACTCGACTCATTTATTAAACGAGTATCAAATTGGTGCTCGTACTCGGCTCGTTTAGTATCGAGCGAGCTTTGACCTCATTGACCGAGTTTGTTCGCGAGTAGCTTTCGAGTACACCGGATTTTATCGAGTACTATATGGGTACTTAAACAAGTAGTGTGGTGCTTGTACTCGGCTCGTTTAATAATTTATTAAACGAGTATCAAATTGATGCTCGTGCTCGACTCGTTTATTATCGAACGAGCTTTGACCGAGTATGTTCACGAGCCGCTCACGATTGTTAAGCTTTATAAATGGCAAATATTTAAGTGGTTTGTTAAGTTTTACGAGGAACGGAGGAAGTAATAATCACGAGAGATTCGAGTCCGATTAGTCTAAGCTCATGCTAGGTTTATCCGTTTGTCGAGCCAGCTGGGTTGGCCCGCCGAAGCCTTACCATGACTTATGAATATCGATCTTGGGCTCAAATTAAAGTCCCAGGTAAGTAACTCTACATATTGGCAGAAGCGGGCCCAATAATAAAATAAAAAGACCTAAAATAAAATTTGAAGAAAAAGTGCTGCAGCCAGGAGTCGAACCTGGAGGATTCACATATTCCAGAGTTTTATGTGCTACTGCAGCTCCTTTAATATGCAAACAATTCGCATTTTTAAAATTTAATGTAAACTTTTCCTTATCTTTGACCTTTTTTTTCCATGATCGGAAGAGGATTTAAAAATAAGCTACAAAATAAACAGGTCAAGCACAAGAACCTTATTTGTCCTCTCAGATTAGGATTCTCCTCACGATTAGGAGCCCTAATTCATTTCCTTACGTCTATAAAAAAAAAAAAAAAAAAAGAACCCCAGTTGTCCTAAAACAAATATCATATCGAATATAACGGTATAATCTCATTACAATTATCATAGTCATATATTTCTACTCATTTGATTCAAAAGTAGTTGATTTATTTATTTTTTTCTAATTTTTTTTATACTCCTTGTGGGATATACATTGTTGGATCTCAAAATCAATGACCCAAATATATTCATTAAGTGCTCAAAATTCAATTCAGCTCAATTTAGTTCAAATCGATCAATTTAGGTTAAGCAATTTGTTTTTCCTCCCACATAAAACTATTCATTAAGTGCTCATTCCATTTAAGATCCATTACGTTGAAATGTACATACACTGAAGGTGTGTTAAGTTCGCCTGAAAGTACCTAAACTAACTGAATTTAACGATCTGAACTCAACTCAACTCAACTGAATCAATAGTAATATGTGAGAGAAAAAAAATATATGGCATGAACTAAACGACGTGAATTGAACTAAACGCCTTGACCTGAACTGAACTGAACGTTGTGACCTAAACTGAATTGAAAGAAATGAATGCAATTCCGTAAGGTGAAATGAACACCTTAAATCACCCGTTCTACTTACAATACTTATAAAACTTTTGATTATTCACATAAAGAGCAGCTAAGCAGGGGCCAAAACCGAAAAGAATAGATGAAAGAGGGACCAAAAACACAAACTATAAACCCCAGATCAATCTCTGACTACTTTATGCCATAAGAAGTAGAAGAGCGCCCTTTAACAAGGAAGGAAGAACAACACTTCCCGAGACACACACAGACACAGCAAACTCATTTCCCACTCTCCCTCCTCAAACTCCTTCCAGTCCAAGGTAAGTCCAAATTGCAAACCCTCCTTTACTTTCTCTCTCCTAATTTACTCATCTCTGTCTTCTTTTCTACTTAAAGATCCCATCTTTGAATCTGCTTTGCCGTTTCTGTTTGTCCTGATTTTGGGAATTCTTTTATGATGACATTTTGGGTTCTTGAATTTCAATACCTAGGATAATAATTGCTGCATTATGGTTGGTTTCTGATTCTTCTGTTGGTCATTGTGGAAATTAAGGGTGAAATATTTTCTGGGTATGTTGCAATTAGTGCTTATATTGATCATAGCTGCTTTTATTTTGTTGTTGTTATTATGGGTTTTCTTTTAGCATGATTTGCCTACAAGAATTCAAGAATGTGATTTGCGAAGTTTGTTTGATGTAGCAATTACGAGCTAGTGATCAGGCCTCAATTTGAAGAACTGCGTTGCCTTTTTTTTTTTTTTAATCAAATTGGGGATATGTGATTAGGTTAGCAAATTAACTGTTCATAAAAAAATGGGGTTGCAGATAATTGATTGTACAGGGTAGAATATAAATTTGTTGATGGGTATGCTGCTAGCTTACTGCCCTTCATTTTCTTGAGGTGGGG
This sequence comes from Mesembryanthemum crystallinum, assembly GCA_030267885.1. Lineage (NCBI taxonomy): Eukaryota > Viridiplantae > Streptophyta > Magnoliopsida > Caryophyllales > Aizoaceae > Mesembryanthemum > Mesembryanthemum crystallinum. The sequence goes on along the minus strand of BSSO01005629.1, from coordinate 5,382 downwards.
TTGGTTGCAAGATTGAATACTTCATATGTAATCAATGTTTAACAAATATGGTTGTTCGCGGGATTTTTCCATGTGGTGAAATATATTGTTTGGCGTTGGGGCATTGACAAGTACAATTAAAATTGGCGCTTAAGAGGTTAAAGAATTGATGCAATGGTGGTAACCTTATAATTGTATGGTTCGCATTCAGATATTGGAGATGTTCCTACCAAATTGTTTCATCTATCTTTTTCCTGTTATGCGTTTGAGTCTTTAACAGTGTACACTTGTACCACCTGACATGGAAGTATGGCATTGTGCACATCCGTCCCATATAAAATTCTCTTGTCGTGCCATCTCTCTTCTTTGTATTTTGGTGACTGCTGTGGTGAACACTTGACTCTACGCTCAAGTAATTTTCACATTTTGTTGGAAGAGGGAAAGAACAAAGTGGTTGTGCTATTAATTGTGCTCTTATACACAGCTTTCATAGAGTCAACCTTTTGTATTCTAGGCATTTCATCATTAACTCTGAACAATGGTGAATAGGGGAAGAATGCATCTTTGCATTTAATCTTTGGTTAATATGACTTTAAGTATCTCTTTGCCTAGTGTTACTGCTTAAAAACTCTGAAGTTCCACCGTGGTTCACTTTTAGTGATTAATTCTGACTTTGTATACCTTGATGTATTTTCAGGTTGCATGATCTCTGTGGTCCAGAATTTTTCGAGATAAAATGCAGATTTTGTTGTAGACTTTCTGATTATAAAGAGTTGTTTAGGTGCGTGGGAGTGAAAAATCTGACTAAATCAACAGAAGGGATTTGCATGCAGAGTTAACTATGGAGTCTTTGTGGAAACTTGTGTATTTGTTAGAGCCTGCTCCGATCACTCTCATATTAACAGCAGTTGCCGTGACTTTTGGATCTGCTTTTCGAGCTCTAAATTACGGAAAAGAAATGGAGCGTAATCGTGAATTTTCGGAGGCATCAATTACCTTAGACAGGTCCCAAGCGCTTATGATCCCAGTAATGAGCTCCATCAGCTTGATCTTGATGTTTTACTTGTTTTCTTCTGTGTCACAAATCCTTACTGCTTTCACAGCAGTTGCATCTGTCTCATCCCTTTTCTTCTGCCTATCACCTCATGTCAATCATGTTAAGTCACAACTTGGGATAGTCGACCCTTTCATTTCCAGATGCTGTTCAAAATCATTTACCCGGATCCAAGGGCTCCTCTTGGTTGCTTGTTTGAGTATAGTAGCAGCATGGCTGGTTTCTGGACACTGGATATTGAACAACTTGTTAGGAATTTCGATTTGTATTGCATTTGTAAGCCATGTACGGCTTCCAAATATAAAAGTATGTGCAATGCTTCTAGTGTGTTTGTTTATGTATGACATCTTTTGGGTTTTCTACTCGGAGAGATTCTTTGGTGCAAACGTAATGGTCTCAGTAGCGACTCAACAGGCATCAAATCCTGTTCACACAGTAGCTAATAGTTTGAGTCTTCCTGGTTTGCAACTTATCACCAAAAAACTCGAGCTGCCAGTGAAGATTGTCTTTCCAAGGAATTTGCTGGGAGGGATCGTTCCAGGAGGCAATGCTGCGGACTTTATGATGCTTGGTCTAGGAGACATGGTATTGCATCCTCCACCTATTCTCTTTGACTGTATCAATTTGATCGAGTATAGAATAATTGACATGCTTAAGTCATTCTTCTTGCTTTGAGTAATTTGCTGATGGCATATACTTGTTCTGCTTTAGTCTAGACCCTGATTATGGGTATGCACTTGCACCATATGTCCCAACTTTAATTTCAAAGGGGTTGAAGAATATTGACTGTGTGGAAGATCATCATTTTGGAGACTTCAAATTGAATATAAGTTGCTAAATCTTACAAGTAGCTTATTGCCTGTTGTTGCATTTAAGCCCTGATGATGTTCAAGTTTTAGGGTATTAAGTTGCCTGCTACTTTGTCTTCTTGACTATAGATCTGTGTTTGTTAGTCATCCGTGTGGACTCTAGAAAACTAAAAAACGGAGTTCGTTGTAACTTGCCAGTGAAACCTCCTCATGCATGTCTTACCAGTGATCAAATTGGTGGTATGGCTATTGACTTTAGGTAGGCTTGATTTGATTCCTAGTTCAGCAGATCGAGTGGAAGGAGTTTGTAAATGCAAGTTCTCTTATCCTTCTCCATTGTCTTTGTGTGGTCTAACAAAGTTGGTAGTGTTTGAAGGAAAATGTGCACATACACCTAACATTCATGTAGGCACTCTATATTTTACTTGCCTTCACTTCTCTGCTAGTACTCTCTCTGTTCATTAATTAAGGTGACACTCACTATTAGGCACAATATTTAAGGAGAGAATGCAATTGGCACAGTGCCTTTGCTTTCTAGTGGATGTAAAGGTGACAGTGACTTGATGAGAGAGAAAAAGTTAAGGGTATTTTAATACTTTTAAGGGAAATTTTTGCCAAAATTGGTAGTGTAACTTTCATTTGTGAACGCACCAAAACGGAATGCGTAATTTTCATTAATGAACGGAGATAGTACTATAAAATGTGACATTTGACGAAGTCAGTTCTGTTATTCTGTTGATATCTGTCCTGACCATGGAAACTGTGAGTTTGATCTGCTTGCTTCGAAAAAGTCTTGATGTATATCTGACTGTGAATGATCATGATTTTTCAGGCTATTCCTGCCATGCTCCTGGCCTTAGTTCTCTGCTTTGATCATAGAAAAAGCAGGGAAACAGTCAGCCCCTTTGATTTTGCATCCTCTAGAGGCCACAAATATATATGGTATGCAACTTCTGGTTATGCTGTTGGACTTGTAACCGCTCTAGCTGCTGGAGTTTTGACTCATGCACCACAGCCAGCTCTTCTTTATCTGGTAAGTCCTTTTCCTATGTCGTGTTATGTTACTGGCACAGATAATGAATATTGAAAAACAATTGAAAAGAACATAGTACTTGGGATTTTTTGTAGAGAAATATGGAGGGTAGGGTTGTTAATATGTTTGATGTAATCATTGATTGGTGGGTGTTTTCTCACCCTTCCTAGAAGATGGGGAAGCATTACATAGTGATGCTTAGGTTACCTGAGTGTTTAATAATAAAATTTTCTTCTAATTATTATATATATAAAAAAATGTTTGGCGTAATGACCTTGATTAAGAACAGTCGTATATTTTGATAAAAGGAAAAAGGAACAGTCGTATATAGTGGTTCGTTTGTTGCCTCTTTGTTCCTTTTTAATTAACAAATTCTTCCTTGTATCCTTGATTGTTTCAGCGGTCCATTTGAATGCTCTGGTTTTACATATATTGTTGAATATTGGATTGTTTTCTTTCTCAGTTCTTGTCTTAAGGGACGATTTTTATTACAATTGTGGAATCAAATGGAATATCTTCTGAGTCTAACAGATATTTGCAAGTGTTGACAATCATTATGCATATCCTAGATGTCTTTAGAAACCTATAGGGGACTTCACATCTGAAAGTGAATTATATCTTTTTCCGGAAGTCCAAAATAAAATATGGAACATTCTATCCAAAATAAAAAATGGAACATCACATTAAAAGATGTTGGTATCAACTAGGGAGGCTGCCTTTTACTTAAAAATCATAGTTTTGAAACGCAACCTGCAGTGAAGATGACTTTGTGACCGCTCGGAAATTCAGATTTGCATGTGATAGTTGATTTTATCTGTGTCCATGAGGGTATATTTGGAGTGGTTATCTTCCTGCAACTTGTAGTATCAGCTTCCTTGCTAAGTCGAGAAAACTTTAACTCGAATTCATAAAAGTGATCTAAAGAGGTAGACATTCTCTTTGGCAAAGTTGATTGTTGGAAACATGGATTCCCAATCCAAAATCACCTCTAAATTTTCTATTTACTGTGCTTGGTGGATGCAGGTGCCTTCAACATTGGGTCCCATAGTCGTAATCTCTTGGATAAGAAGCGAGCTAACAGAGCTCTGGGAAGGTTCCTCGCCATATTTAAATGACAAAGCTCATTCAACTGAGGTATGATTGATTGCTGCTTCGGATTTTGTTTGCTCCGATGGAAGAGGGCTTGCAAAAGTGTAAAGTTAAAAGGGGTTGGGGGTATGGTACTGTACTGTTTTCATTTCAGATGGAACACCTTGTAGTTAGATACTCTTATAAAGTATTCAATTCTGATCAATTGTAATATTGTTCTTCTATAAAAATTCTTATCCATCTTCCCCATATATGTGAAGGACTCGGTGAATGATTTCTACAAGTTCTACGATTGTGAAGCCATATTTAACACGAGGGTGTGGTTTCTTTGACAAAAGTATCCACCTAGATGTGTTCGGCAACAGTTTAGACTCATCCAGTTTTTAGAAAAGTACACCAATTTTCGGATCCATAATTGGAATGGGATAAAAGTATCATAGACTCAGAAAGCAGAAATTTTTAGTAACGACTGTTCTCCTCAATTTGTGTTTATTTTAGCAAAAGTTAGTATAATAAGTACAAATTAATGAAAATCAATGATATTAACGAAAATAGGAGGAATTAGCAAATATAATTCAAAATCAACAATCAAATAAGTATTTGTTTTTTCTTTTCTTTGGAAATAACAATATTTACTTCATATTGTTGGTTTAGTATTTTTGACGCACTCATTAGTGGACTATAACTTTTCAGAGTTTTTCAAGTCTTTCTCTCTCTCCTTCCCAATCATGTAAGGATACCAAATATGGTGTTGTACCATGAGAGTTTGCATTATTACTAGTAGAAAAATTTGTCGATAACTACCTTTTAAATTCCACTTTTTGCGAATAACTATCTTATAAATTTTTTTTTGAAATAACTACCTTATAACCACTTTTTTTTTTTTTTGTCGATCACTACCTCATGCCCTATTCCGGCCAATATATCATGTGGATTAACCATTTTACCCCTAGTTTAATGAATGAAATGGGTTTTAATTTTTAATTTTTTTGGTTTTCCCTCCCCTTTTCTTAATTTCTTTCCAAATCAAAATAAGTAATACCTCTTTAAGAAAAAAGAAAATTATTTATTTTCAAAAAATAGTGAGGAGTAAAACGGTCACTCCATATCTTTTTTCGCAGGAAAAGGGGCTAAAGTAGTGATCCACGAAAAAAAAGTGGTTAAAAGGTAGTTATTTTCAAAAAAAAAAATTATAAGATAGTTATTCGCAAAAAGTGAAAATTAAAAGATAGTTATTGGCAAATTTTTCTTACTAGTAATATATACTTCCTCCGTTTTCCTAAAAGTCGTTCCCCTAAAACCTTTACATGTAAAATTTGCATGTAGATTAGAAAAAAATTTATTTGGTGTAAGACTTTCCCTTTTACCCTTAGACTAGTGTTTAATTTACAACTAGTGTTTTACCCCGTGCGATGCAC
>BSSO01005628.1:0-12902 GCA_030267885.1 Mesembryanthemum crystallinum | reverse complement strand
TTAGGTTACAGAAAACGTTAAAGTCAAAGTTCAGGGGTACCACTGGCATTATTGGAAAAGTGTGGACACCACTAGCATTAGGCCAAAGTTCAGGGGTACCACAGGAAATTTCCGTTGAATTTTTTATTTTTTTTTGAAATAAGGTTGAAATGGAAATTAATTACTAGTTTAGGCTTGGTTGAAAACTATTTATTATGGTTGTGTCCATGTAGGATCGGGACACCACGATTCGAAGATTTTTTTATTTTCATGTAGTGGAGTAAAGTCCCTATGGTTGAGGGCGACTTATCAGGAGGAAATTCGCCCTCTGTCAGGGCGAGTTCCCTTTCCATGGAACATGACCACTTACCAACGAAAATGGTGGCAACATAAGTCACACTCAGGGAAATTGACTTTCCTCCTGATAAATCACTTTCAGCCATAGCGGCTTACTCTGCTACGCGGAAAAAAAAAAAAAAAAAAAGATCATCGCATTATTGTGTCTTGATCTTACATGGACACCACCATGGTAACTAATTTCCAACCAGCCTAATTTGATAATTAGTCTTCATTTCAACCCTATTCCAAGAAAACAAAAAATCCTTATCTTTTTTAATATTTTCTCACGGGGGTTTTAAACCAATAGTGACAATTTAGAACTATAAAACACCGGGTTTGTATCTTGATGACCCCTAGATCTCCCGAAATTCGAAAACAAAAAAGAAAAATTAGCTTTGGAATGAGTCAATTTAAAGTTACTAGGCAAGGTTTTTGATTAAGACATGCTACAATGAAAGCCTTTTCATAAGATATGTGGTAGGCCTATATCATTTGGTGAACTCGCGTGACATTGCCATAAGTTCTTAGTATCTGCTAGTAGTTTTCTACACTATGTAATATATTTGACGAAGGTTATAGATTACTCTCTCCGTCTCAAAATAACTATCGTTTAAGGTTAATGTGTACATATTAAGAAGACTATTAATTATAGGGGGTAGTTAAAACAATTTGACTGTACTACCCTTGCATTAATTGACACTAGATGCGTTGGAAAGTGATATTAATGGTAAACCACAAGGGTATATTAGAAAAATGAGTAATTAATGTTGCATTGAAGTCGTTTAATTTTGGTCATTAATATGGTTCAGATTTATTACAACTCGACATCTACTTCAATTCCCATCATCATAAATTGCAAAAAAATAAATAATGGGTCACCTATGAATTTCAAACAAAGGCTATAATCACAATTTTTGATGAAATGGATCCCACGTTGAAAAACTGATGCCGCATGTAACATTTTTGGGTCAACCCTTAAATAAATTGAAAAAAAGAAAACTAATCAGGATTTTGATTTTTCCCAGCCAATTTGGTTAATTTTTGTAAATAGGGAGTGGCATTATCGAATATCGAATCAAAGAGGCAGAAGCAGGAAGGGAAGGAAGACAGTGGTGGCTGGCTATGATTATTTTGATATGATAAAGATAAGAAAAATTTGTCAGAAACCACCTTTTAAAATATGACTTTTTTATACAGCCACCTTATATAATTTTTTTTTAACAAAACCACCTAATAAAATATTTCCGAATAAATCTAGCCACCTTAACCTCTTTTCCGGCGAAAAATTAAAGTGAAATGACCGAATTACCCTTATATTTTGTCATTTCTGTAAATTATATTAACCACATGCAAGTCATATGAGGGTAGTTTGGTCAATTCACTTTGTTTTTTTGGCCAGAAAAGAGGTTAAGGTGGTTGGATTTGATCGGAATTATTTTATAAGATTGTTTCGCTTAAAAAAAATTATATAAAGTGGCTGCATAAAAAAGTCATATTTTATAAGGTGGTTTCTGACAAATTTTTCTAAAGATAATAATTAACGTGTACCCGATTAAGGATTGATTGGTACGTCAAAACAGGCCCAAAGTGGTACTGGTACACTCTGACTCTACCACTGGATCGGAAGATATATAAGATCAAAAGAGTCCAAGTTCATCCTTCTCATGACTAACAATAGTACTAACAACAACCAGACCAGTCTTTAATTTGTTTTTTTTTTTTTTTTTTGAGGTGATTTTTCCATCTAATATACTCTGATGTCTGATGTAGCAAGTAGCTAGATGGAAACTTATTCATCAATTCAAGCGTTCATAAGTATACATACATACATACAAGACTAAATTAGAATGAGCAGTACTCTATCATTTTATATATATATATATACTTAAAAAGAGTATAACAAGTTTCAGTTGAGCTACTTGGAGTTGTTATATTCACTTTGAAGTATTCATTAGTATTTCATATTGAGGGAATGAAGGAACAAACAAACAAACAAACAAACAACTACATCAACAATAGCACGCAGCAGCAACATCATCATATATGGAGTATACATCTTTCGCATCGTCAGAGAAGTAACAAGGACGATGAAGAAGAGTAATTGTTGTACTACTAGTATGAACAAACTTCCTCTAATATTATTATTGTTTGGCATATGCATAGCCTTCATCATATTTATACCCACACTTAGTATGGCTCAGAATAGTACCGATCGAGCCACAAAACCAGACAACATCAACAACAACAACAACTCCACTAAGGTTTGCCATTCTCAAACGTGGCTTCCAAGGATTCGCAACAATCAGCAATGATCCCATGCATCACAGGCAAGCAAATCGTTGGTGGTTTCGCAGTTGAAGTCTTCGAGGCCGTTGTCAGTAGATTCCTCCCCACCCCATTTTCCTATCATTTTGACCCTTACAAGGATGGCACCTTCGACGATATGCTCAAGGCCGTCTCCTCTAAGGTCCCCATCGATCTTCTACCTATCCATCATCATTCCCTTAGCTTGCACTCCTTTGTACCTCTTTATACCTTAATTGAATTGGTTCATTTAATTTCCTCCCTTAATTTCCCTCCTGATTATTATTGTTTAGTTTGTGAATTATCCTGTGTGTGTGGGTGTACTGTTTGATAATATTAAGTACAGTACTTATTTGTATGGAATAATTATGCAAACATACTTACAGGAGTACGATGGTGCAGTTGGGGATATATCGATAGTTGATAAGAGGACAGATTGGGTTGATTTTACAATGCCTTTCTTGGAGACTGGGATATCGATGCTGGTTCCTCTAAAACAACACAAGAATATCGGACGAGGATTTTCTTTGATACGGGTCACTAACGCTACTTTTGTAGCAGCCACACTTGTCTTTTGCTTCGTGGTTGCGTTAGTCTTTTGGTTTCTGGAATACAGAAATGAAAAGTATGCATCACAACAGCAAACTGCAAATTCACTGGCCCAGAATGATAATGCCAACTGGCAGAGTAAGTAACTAACTCAATTTTATAAACAGTACTTCTTCTGTGTTGTTAACTACTACTATCTTTAAGTAGTACAGTAGATGATTTATAAGCAAATGCTGCAGGAGAAATAATGGGATCAATAATACAAACAAGGTTGGTGATGGTGTTGTTGTTCATGATGTTGCTCATATTTATAGCATGCTATTCAGCGAGCCAGACTTCATCACTTACACAACAACGCCCAAGTGTCCCCTTCAAAAACCTAATTCAGCTAAGGGATAACAGGACAAATATAGTAGGCTATCAAACGGGATCTTTTATCCGTGACCTGCTGGTTCAACAAAAAGGTTTTTCCGAGTACCAGTTAAAAGCCTTCAATACACCAGTCGAAATGCTTCACATGCTACTCAATGGCGGTATTGCGGCTGTTGTTGGACTCACTCCTCATCTTAGGCTTCTCCAACGTCAACATTGTGATGCACTTACTCTCGTTCCTACATTCAATCTTCACGCTGCTGGATTTGGCTTTGTACTCTCTCTCTCTCCTCCTCTTCTCTCTTTCCTCCTTTCTCCCTTACAACGCAATTATAAACCACGGACTCAAAACTCTAGTACATATCTTTTGGAATTTTACAAATGCCTAAGCATTATATATTGCATTTCGATTTCTGTTGAGATATCTCCCCATGGCCAGCACTCGCAAGCTGATTATGATCAATGAATTGGTGCAGGCCTTTCGCCAAGATCACTCTTCTCTAGTACAAGAATTCTCAAAGGGAATTTTAAGACTTATTTACAGCAATGATATGAGCGTGATTCAAGATAAGACAATTGGTAGTTTGGAGACATGTGAGAACGATGACCAAAATGCTGATGTTGGTTCCAACCAGCTTCTCGACTCTGTTACTCTATGGATATTGGTTGCTGGTGCCATTGGTGTACTTCTTCTTATCATTATCATATTCTTAGTTTATGGAGGCTTCACATGCAATAATACTAGGAAGAAGAAAGCCGTTGCCTACCCTTGCTATCTACTGCCATGTTGTTAATTAGTGTGTGCATTCTTGTGAAGAGCTTTGTGGACTCAGTTAGAAACCTACATCAGAAGTTTCCTGCTTAATCTACTTGTTGAGTGTGTCTTTAAGGACTAAATGACTGTTCCATTCTTTTTAATCTCTTCAAATGGATGATGAACTTTGTGTCAGCTGAAGATGTTTATTCAGTTAATAGTCATAACCTGTTGCCTGTTACATGGTTATGCAAATCAAAGGTAATATTACTTGGTGATTGATTCAATAATTGTAAGTTTATAATGTTAGGTGCTTCTTTTAATCACAAATTGCCTACTGTAGTGAGGTTTGTGATCCAAGAAAATGGTTGACATTGTTGCTTCCCAAAATTGTGCATTTTGGCCAAGTATGAAATTGTACCCACATTGAATCATTCATTTATATATGTATATATAGTTTCCTCCTGTATGTACATTACCTCTTCTGTGAATGTATGTTGTATAACCCTTCCAGAATATAGTTAAAGGAGTTGGCAAAAACAGAACGGGTATTAAAAGGTTGACTCCTTATCTAAAGGAACCGTACAAGGCGGTGTTGTTGCTGCTGTCAATAATTGGATTCCTTATCTAAAGATTTTCCTGGCTCAAAAATGCAATACCTATACCCTCGTCCCTTCACAACTTTCGTGCTGATGGATTTGGATGTCTCTCTCTATCTCTCTCTGCCTCTCTAGTTCTTGTCCATTCTGTCAATCATTTTTTGAGATGATCTCGAATCTTTACCTAGCAATTTCTCACGACAAGACATGTTGTAGCTAGCTCAATTCTTTGCTATCTCAATGTGACATTAATCTGTTGACATCTATCTCTTACATACTAATGTTGCTCTCCTCCAAGATCCTACACTGCTCTTGTGTCTCTTCCTCAAGCTGACAAATTTGTTTCCGATTTCATTGCATGAATAATGTAGGCCTTTCAGAGAGGATCCTCCTTAGTTCATGATATCTCAGAGGGGATCTTAAAAGTGATCGAGTATGGAAAACTGGTAAAGATTCAAGATAGGGCCATAGGCAATCTGAAGTATGTGAGGCTGACACCTGACCTATATTGTAGCTGACTCCAATTTCCTGGACCTTATGGATCTTATTAGGCTAGCTGGTGCAATTGGTATTACCATTCTTATGATTATATTGTATGTACTGTATTTTAGAACCGAATCATGCGGTATTAGAAGGAGATATGTTGCCTACGCATGTTACCAACAGTGGAATTAAGAAAGAGGGTAGGCATTGGGTATCTTATGTCATTCTGTCAATAAATTTTGTGGCATTTGACAAGTGGGGATTAAATAAGTTGCTAAACAAATTGGTTTTTAGCTATGATTAGTATTTGATTGTTCATTTATTTTGAGGATTTCTTGATTGTTTGATTTTTGATGTTTTGGAAGGTAATGAAGGTATTACACAGTGTTGTTAACGTCATAACGCAACGTGCACTCCACAAAGTCAGAGCAAACACAAATATACATAGTCTAGTGACTATTATCCAAGTGTACAACTAGACAGAGTCACAGACAACTGTATTGGCAGTCTTGCACAAGCAAAAGGAAAGAAGATGAGCAGTTGACTTGTTCTCCTCTATAGTGGTAAGCCTACATTCTATAAAAAAGGATTAATTTCTTGAGCCTCTCCTTTTCAAATCCCTTCCTTTTGTGTCAACTAACTAGTGGAGTAAAATATTTGCAGTTGTCATTCTTAAGATAAACCATATATAAGAGAAGATCAACATTCAATCATCCACAAGACTGGAAGGCGGGAGAGCAGGACGGTTTAGTTTTAGTGACAGAAAAGGACAAAGATGTTGCTACGACAACTCTTAACATGTCCTACTTTTTGCTGACTATTCCTTCCTATGGAGGATCTGACTATTGCCAACTGTGAACAGGTCCACTGTCTCTGTGTCTTCAGAAAAGCCGTTGGCTAAGAACAAGCATGTACAATTCTTGTTTAATCAATTTTATCTGCAAGGCAGGGATGCCAACATTAGAGGAAAAGTCTTTGTTAGCTAGTTGAAAGACCTTAGTCTATGATGCCTGAAGGAAATGAAAAGTTCGTAGAATATATGATATTTGATGATGAACTAATGAGTAGGTGCAATATGTAACAAAAGTACCATGGCGCATATGTCAGGTCTACTGCTGCTGGCGATCCACCTACTAGTATTAGCCACAGACGTTGGAGGTCATGCTGCTAACCATGACATCCGTTACGCTTGCTTAGGGAGCAATAACACCTACAGATCTAACAGCACCTTTCAAGCAAACCTTAATGACACTTTCTTGACCATCCTCTCTGCCAATGCCTCGGTGGCCCACTTCTCTAACTACTCAATGACACCAGCTGGCATGGACGATATCAATAATGATAGAGTGTATGCGCTTTTTCTATGCAGAGGTGATATCAATGGCCTAGACTGCCGTGATTGTGTGGAGGCCGCTGCCAAGAAATTAGTTCATTTATGCAAGCTTCAGAAAGAAAGGCATTGTGTGGTATGAGGAATGCATGTTGCGTTATGCTAACCGCAGCATCTTCTCCCAAAAGGAAGTATATCCATATCGTCGATCCGACAACAACAGCATCATTGTGAGTGAAGAGAATCTTGAACCTCACAAGGAAAAAATTGAGATCACAATGAAAGGCCTCATCAACTAACCAGGCTGCTAATATTGTGAGCCTGCATGGTTTCGCAACAGCAATGATTAATCTCTCGTCATCTGCCACATTACGATGCTTGGTGCAATGTACCCCTGATATTCTCGGTACTCCATGCAAGAGCTGCCTCGAATTCGCTCTCAAGCAAAGGAATACATGGTCTAACACCATGATATTTCTGCCTAGCTGCATTGTGCGGTTTGATGTGTATGGATCTCTAGCTCCACCTCTACCTCCTCCTATCCCACCAGGTAACAAATTACTCATACAACTTCATTTTACTGATCAAATGTCCTTTCTTTCCAAAATTCCATTCCTTCTTCCAGGAATTGGCCTAATATATGCTTTCCTAATTTATGCCTGGCAGCACGAGGTACCCGCAAAATCATATTAACTGTCCTGCTATCTGCAATTGGTTTTTGTTTGCTTCTTGGTGGCTTCTTGTATTGGAAGATTCACCGTCATGCTCCTGCACGCGGTAATTATGCTATAAGAGTACTGAATCCTTATAATATCTACTTCATATCACTAACTTGTAGTTGTTCTTTTTCAAAATGGGCATCAACATCTTTCCCATCATCCTACATATGGTTGAATTTAGTTGCTGCTTCTCAAATATTGATCCTTGTTCAGATCTGTGCTTCTCCTTTCCTCCCGCTTCCTATGAATATGATTGTTGAATTAATTCATACCCTAGCTATTTATAACAGTGAAAATATTGCCTGCAGATAATTCATCGACAGAAGCTATGCCAGTTGACACTGATCACATTCCAGAACCTAGTGATAGATCAGGGCAACCAGCTGGATTCACAAGGTTTTCCTACTCTGAGGTGGAGAAAATGACTGATGGTTTCGTGAGAAAACTAGGTGTAGGTGGCTTTGGAGTCGTCTACTATGGCCACTTGTCAGATGGCAGCACGGAAGTGGCTGTCAAGGTGCTATCTAACGATGCACCAAGGCAATTTAGTACTGAGGTAGGTAACTTGGACCAAACAGTAAATGACGTGTCTCGTATACCAGATAGTATAACAAGGGAGAAAACTGTCATGCCTTCAGAGTTTCGTTTCCTGAGCAACTATAGCCTTGTCTTATGACCAACAGATTGAAGTGTTTGGAAGAATATCTCACAAGAACCTAGTTTCTCTAATTGGATAGTGTCAAGATGGAACCAACCTCGCACTAATTTATGAGTACATGGCTGGTGGGGACTTGAAAGCTCTTCTGTCAGGTTAGCTATGCCTATGACATTGTAATTTATTTATGATATTTCATATGAATCAAATTGGGGCTTTTCATGGTGAAAATTTACTGTTTGTGATCAAGTACTTTAATTCCTGGTGATCAATGTTACAGGAATTTGAGTATTTCTTTTCCTTTTATTCTATGCAGGTTCTGATCCATTGTGTTAGAAAAAGAGACTTGAGATAGCCATTGACTCAGCTCAGGGTTCGAAATACTTGCATACATACATACTCTATATATATTCTTGTTTATCAATTAATATTTTGCTTTACTACTATTAAAACTTGTTTATAAGTTGCATTATTACAGGATTGGATTACTTGCACAGTGGTTGCAGGCCTCCTATAGTCCATAGAGATGTTAAGTCTCCTAACATACTACTAAATCAAGACCTTGAGGCAAAGATAGCAGACTTTGGTTTCTCTAAGATCTTCCCGGACAAATATGTTTCAGGTTTAGCGACAAGGGTCATTGGGTCAGCAGGCTATCTTGATCCTCAGTAAGTCCTGGACATGCAAAATCTCTTTAGTTTAGTCTCATGGTCAGCTAGTTAGCTCCGTAAAGGAGTATATTACTGGTAGCACTTACATTGGAGTACAATATTGTTTGAGTGTATAGGTACCATTTAACTGCAAGGTTGAAGGAGAAAAGTGATGTTTACAGCTTTGGAGTTGTGCAGCTGGAGCTAATCACAGGGAAGAGTGCAATGGTGAGTGAAGTGACTACTTTGGTTCAATGGGTTAGGCCCATGCTTGACAGAGGAGACATGGATAGCATAGCGGATCCAAGGCTCCAACAAGTTCAGACTCGTGCTTCAATTTGGAGAGCAACGGACTTGGCTATGGAATGTCTTAAGTTGGATGCGGAAGACAGGCCAACCATGAGTTCGATCGTGACAGAGCTTAAAGAGTGTTTGGTAATGGAGATGGATGGTATTGCCAGTACTCCTCACGTGACCCCTAACTCCATGGAGTACTTCATGGGTGCAGCTACAATGGGTCCTACAGCACGATAGTACTCTTTCCCAGTTAACTTCCCTTATTGTTAGTTTACGTCCATGAACCATGATATACATATGGATTAGTTGTGGTCAATATATGAAAACCTATAAATTAGGCCTGATCTTATAGGTTGGGTGTGCTTTAAGGACTGAATGACTGTCCCATCCTATTTTTCATTTCTTCTCTAATTGATGATGAAGTTTATGTCTGCTGAAAATAATTATTCAGTTAAATAGTCATAACATGTTGCCCATTATGTGGTTACGCAAATTGAATCAAAGGTCATATTATTGGGTGCGTGGTTGTCGTAAGAACATCCTTTTGGTGAGAACCAAATACGAGCCACTCATTTCCAGATATTGACTTGTCTGGAGCCAGAGCAACTGTGGATTGTAAAATATGTATCAGCCAATTGACCTGCTTGCGGATAAACAATCTGATGACATTCAGGATAATCAATTTGCATATGAAGCATTAGTTAGGGCAATTTCTTTTCCGATTTGACTAATCAAAAGAGGCAGAACCAAGAGGGAAAGAAGACCGTGCTGGTTAATTATGATTATTGATGATGATAACATGTATATCCGATTAAGAAAGACGGTTATAGAAATTCAAAGAAATCTGTGAGGGAATCTCAGGTCACAAGTTGTTATTAATATAAATCTTAGTCTTTGCCATGGCATTAATTAACTAAAAGAAGAAAAAAAATCCAAAGGAAATTGTGTACAGAATGTCAACCAAAAGGAATTGGTCCTGTCATTCTTTGAGTGATTATTCATCTAATATAAAGTATATTGCAAGTAGCTGGAAATTCATTCATCAATCGAAGCTCTGGTCACATGGTCCTGCTCCGGTAGTGTACTCTTTTAATCTATAACTAATAAATATACGAGTTAGTAGCATTTTCTTTTTCTGTGCATACATGTTATTAGGTTGATAAAGAAGGCCTTCTAGTCTTAGCTACAAAATCTTCACCAAGTTTCAGCTGAGCTCGTTGGCGTTGCAACAAGGATGAAGAAAACTAACTCTTGTACTACTAGTACTAACAGAATTCCACTGAAATTGTTTGTCATGGGGTTGATCATACTCATACCTACGGTTGCTATGGGTCAGAACCAGACAACAACAACAACAACAACAACAACAACGCCAGCAAGTCGACTAAGGATTGCCATTCCAGTACGTGGCTTTGATGGATTCGTAACAATCAACACTGATCCCATCATAGGGGAGCAAGACTTTGGTGGTTTTGCAGTTGAAGTCTTCAAGGCTGTTGTCAATAAAGCCATCCCCAATCCATTTCCCTTTGATTTGATTCCTATCACCAATGGTACCTTCGACGATATGCTCAAGGCCGTCTTCTCTAAGGTCCATTTTCTACCTACCTATCCACTGTACTCTAGACTACTTTGTACCACATATTTTTCAAATTTCTAAGGTTTAGTTGCCTCTAGATATCGCTGGCTGGCCAAAATCCTCCCCACACTAAGAAATTACTAGATGGTTCAAGATTACCACATCTAGTTCTGATCATTTAAAAACTTTTCCCTCCATCCTCTCTGTCTTCCACTACTTATTAATTAGTATGTTTTTCAGTTGGACAAAAAAAGAGGGGTTTATTACTTTGCCCTACATTTAAAATTGAGATAGTGGATACATTGATAGTGTTAACAATATTGATGAAAATACCATTTGTATGAAGTAATACAAACAGGAGTACGACGGTGCAGTAGGGGATATATCGATAGTGGATTACAGGACAGAATGGGTAGATTTTACGATGCCTTACATGGAGACTGGAATATCAATGCTGGTTCCTCTAAAGCAGCAGCAACAGATCAAAGGCGGAGGAATTTCTTTGGTAAGAGTCACCAAGGGTTTCGTAGTGGCCACACTTGTCTTTAGCTTCATGGTTGCTTTAGTCTTTTGGATTCTTGAATACAGAAATGAAAAGTGTGCATCACAACAGCAAACTGCAAGTTTAGGGGCCCAGAATGCGCATGCCGACTGGCAGAGTAAGTAGCTTATTTCTATAGTACTCCAATGTTGTTAAAATAAGTACTGGATGATTAATTTGTTCATAATATATGGGGTAATCAACTATTATGCATGCTATTCCTTACAGGAGAAATATTGGGATCAATAATACAAACGAGGTTGGTGATGGTGCTGTTGTTCATGATCTTGCTTGTATGTATAGCATGTTATTCAGCAGGCCAGACTTCATTGCTTACAACACAACGTCAGAGTGTCCCTGTCAAAAACCTAAACCAGCTGATAAGGAAGAGGGCAAATGTAGGCTATCAAAAGGGATCCTTTATCTATAATCTATTGATCCAAAAAGGTTTGTTGGAGTCCCAGTTAATAGCCTTTAATTCACAACAAGATATGCTTAACATGCTGCTCAAAGGACCTAAGCAGCAGGGCAGCATTGCAGCTGTTGTTGGTCTCACCCCTCATCTTAGGCTTCTCCAGCGTCAACGTTGTGATGCCTTTACCCTCGTCCCTACCTTCAATCTCCATGCTGCTGGATTTGGCTTTGTACCTCTCTTTCTCTCTAAATCTTCTCTCCTCCCCCTCCTCCCCCTTCCCCCCTTATAAAGTAATCGTAAGGTAATTGAGTTCTTTTACAAATGTTTAAGCACATATATTTCAGAATTTTACAGATGTTTAAGCACATATTCATCAGATGATTCGTGCAGGCCATGGACACCATTGGATAATTGAGTAACCTAGCTCAACATATGTTTCGTAATATTACAAATATTTAAACACATTTATTTCATTTCAATTTCTAATGAGATATCTCTCCAGTACTCGCAAGCTGATAATGATATCTGAATTGGTGTAGGCCTTTGGCAGAGAGTCTCCACTAGTACATGATCTCTCAAATGGAATTTTAAGAGTTATTTACAATGGCCAACTGGGATTGATTCAAGATAGAACGATTGGTAGTTTGGAGGCTTGTCAAAATGATGACCAAAATGCTGATGATGATTCTTCTTATCAGCTTCTTCACTCTGACACGCTATGGATCTTGGTTGCTGGTGCCATTGGTGTGCTTCTTCTCATCACTATCATATTCTTAGTGCATGGTGGCATGTCATGCAATAATACTAAAAAGAAGAAAGCCATTGCCTACCCTTGCTATCTGCTGCCATGTTGTTAATTAGTGTGCACATTCTTGTGAAGGGCCTTCAATATCGGTGTTGATGCCTTCAATATGAAGTACAACATCTCTGACACTTGATCTTAAATGTTGGGTGTGTCTCTAAGGACTGAATGGCTGTTCCATCCTTTACTACAAATCTTCTCTAATGGATGATGAATTGTTCGCCTGCTGAAAATGTTTATTCAGTCGATATTCATAACATGTTATTCATTATGTGGTTATACAAATTATAGATCGTGATAATTCTGGGTGATTCACTCACTAATAACAAATTTTTAATGCTCGTTGCTCCTTTAAATCACGATTGCCTGTTTGAATGTTAGCCTGTATTTAGACTTATGATCCAAGAAATGGTTGATATATTGATGCTTCACCAAAATTGTGCCTCGCCCCTGGCCAAGTGCGAAATTGTACCCCCATAGAATCTCACATACATTATCTTTGCTGCAGTGTTATACATAATATAACCCTTTCAAA
>BSSO01005627.1:0-12902 GCA_030267885.1 Mesembryanthemum crystallinum | reverse complement strand
AAAACGTGGCTTTGCTGAAAACAACTCAACCATTTTACCCTAGTTGATTCAAGGTAGAATTCTAATACAACTCAAGTTCATTTTCCAATTAAAACCGTTTTATTTATCTTCATTGAGTTGTTAATTCACTTTTATTAATCCCAGCATTTCCTAAGCATTTCTTAAACATTATAAATCAAGTCCAAGCTAATCATACCTCTTACAAAAGATCTAACATTAAAGCACAAATCTCCAGGCTCGTTTCTCTGCTTTTGATCAGGAACTGACGAGGAACTCGTCAGACAGCTAATCTTGATCTTTCATGAGTTCCACTGAATCAATACCCTTGCAACATCAACATAAACATTGGATACCCAATCAGCCTCAATTGTTTATCATCATCAAAACTCATAACTCAACAATGCGTAAGCCCATCCTACCTTGTGCTAGTTAAGGTACAACTATAGGAGGAATCTCTACTATAGGAGTACGGGGGTTGCCAAGAATTGAACTTAAAGTTCAATGATGTAGTATGTAATTTGGTTGAGGCAGGAACACACTGACAAATTGTTCCTCTAGGAAATAGAACGAAAATAACAAGATCAAAACACACGATATTTAGCGTGGAAAACCTCTAACTTAATAGGAGTAAAAAACCACGACCCCGAAGAGATTTTCAACACTACTTCTTTGATTATGAAGCACTCACTCAATTACAAAGAACTCACTCTTAGACCTAACTCTAGGTCTAACCTTTTCACACTCTCACTAGAGAATATGAAACACTCCTTCAAGCAATACAACTTGAAGCACTCACTCACAAATTGAGTCACAAGATACGAATACAGAAACGCCTAGATGTGATCAAGCATTTAAGAGATAGCTCACTCAATAACTCGTAGCAGGAGCAGTTCCCACCAAGTAGAGAATACTCAACAGGTATGGCTGTTGTATATCAAGTGATGGGCGTTGGCAGCTGTGAATGCATGAAGATGTAGTTAACCTAAGATCAGTCTTTATAGACGTTCTTTTAGGTTAACTTCATCCTTCACCAATAAGGCCCAAAAGTAAGAAAAAAAAATATTATTTGCCTAAAGATATTCCTTAAGAATAGGAAATTATATAGGTTGAGTA
Organism: Mesembryanthemum crystallinum; assembly: GCA_030267885.1. NCBI lineage: Eukaryota > Viridiplantae > Streptophyta > Magnoliopsida > Caryophyllales > Aizoaceae > Mesembryanthemum > Mesembryanthemum crystallinum. The sequence goes on along the minus strand of BSSO01005627.1, from coordinate 11,789 downwards.
ATCAGAATATTTCATCAAAGATAAAAATCAGTTTTGACCAAGTAAAAGATATATTTCACTTATCAAAAGATAACGAGAATAATATCTTTTACTATTTTTCATGGAAACAGTTATTTAGAGTAATTAGAACTTTTACCAAAGTTTAATTTTTCTAAATATTAATATTCTGATTTCCTACCTATATAAACTCGGCAAATATTATCCCAGTATTCTCCAGAAGATCATCTAACAGATAATCGAGAATACAACTTGATATACACTTTCTGCTGCATTAGAAGGAACAACTACCTAGGTTGTTCCTCCTACTTGCAGTAGAAGCCTTACTTGAGCCAATAAATGTTCCTGCTATTAGAGCATGAGTAGCCTGAACTTAAACACTTAATCACTTACAAGAGCTCTATAAATAAAACAACAAAGCCAGCAACCACGAGCTCTTCATCTCCATTTGATCTTCAAGATCGACCTACAAACATACTTTGCAAACCGTTAAGAACATAAGCTTGTTTGTTTGTTATCACCAAAACCCGGAACACAACACTTAAGCTGATGGTTAATGGTCTGATCAATCATTACTGTAAATAGATAACTTATAGTTAATATGCTTTTGCAAAACCAAAAGTAAGAGGACGAAATAACTCACACGTGTGAAATGCTATCAACTGCAGAGAGCACTTAACCATAAAGGGCAAATTAAAGATTGTTTAAAGATTTAGAATAGAAAAAAAAGGAAATTTTTTATGGTGTACCTAAACTTTGCGTAATTCTATGATACCTATTATTTTTGAAGTATACATGTGGTATCCTTGAATGATCAACAACATACCCTCACTAATATTTAAACAGACTGTAATGTCCTTACAATATTCATTTCGTTGTAATGGTTATGTTTGACTTTATATTTTTATTTTTTATTTTTTGTAGTTCCAATTGATAAATAAAAATAGAATATCTAAAATTACAAATAAATTCAAAAAAATTCAAAATTCAAAAATCTATTTTGAATTTCTCATATTTTATTTATTTTTCCTAATTTGTTTTACTTATTCTTTACTTTTATTTTAGAATTTTAATTTTATAATTTGAAATATTTTAAAAAATATTAGTTGTAATTTAAAATTTATTTTTTTCCATTGATTTTAAAATTACAATTCAAGAGCATGTTTTCGATTTTTTTTTTTAACCAATTGATGTTACAAAAGAGAAAAATATAAAGTCAAACATAGTCATTAAAAAAAATTGCACTGCAAGGGCATTATAGTCTTTTTAAAAAGACTTGGATACACTGGTCACTTTATCGAAAGCTTGGCGCTACCACATGTACAATTCAAAAAGAATGGGTACGACACGAATTTCGTCAAAGTTTAGGGGCACCTTAGAAAATTTTCATAAATAAAATAAAATAAAATAAAATGTCATATCGGTGCTTTGAGTTTGGTGTGATATTATGTGGTATATAACTTGAATATTCCCATTAGAAAATTTTACAATGGCAACCACTTAGCGGTATTGAAACTTTTAATCTACACAATTACATTTAATTGAATAAGTCTTAAGCATCCATTTACTTTCAATGATGACAATTTCGCTTATATCAATTATCAGGATTGGTTGAAACAAAAAATACTTTGGGTCCAACCAAATTGACGAGTATGTTTTTTCTAACTTTGGTTGCAACCAAAAACTGTTTGGATCCGACCAAACTGATAATGTTTCCAAGGCCACCATTTAGCGGTGGCCGTAAAACTTTTGTAAAGAGTTTACCTAGGTACCACTTAGTTTAAAAGTGTCAATTGAACTACAAGCTACTACGTGACCTGCCATATCACTTGTCACATCAGCCATTGAGTTGGCCAACAAAACATTTATAGGACCCATTATTGACAAAAAATTAAAAGACCTTAAATGTAAATACAAGGAAAAAAAATAAAATATGAAAGAGGAATGTCTAGAGTCATCAATAGTGTATCAAAATGACAATGCTCCTTACTCTTTAACCCCACTGCCAAAAATTATCCATTGATACCGCAATCTTCTAAGAATCACCATATGCACCAATCATGAAAAATCAATTTGTCACCCAAACTAAGCCATATATGAGATATGGAGGGAGAGAAACTCGAGGATCTTCAAAGATCAAGTCATAACAGTCCAGTAACTACTGAATGCCATCCAATATGCAGTGTATGTGAGATTGTGTAAACCTACCTTGTATAGTGTGTTTTGGTATTGTGTTTTCTTTGTCTTTCTCCTCTGGTTGTAAAGTGACTTGATCCTAGGATATCACATTCGTATTCCTTTGGGATAATGGAATAAAATTTACCATGTTTCTTTTAAAAGTGTTATTCAATAGATTTAATTGCCCTTTATTCTCAATTGAACACCACAATAGCACATATCAGGTTCATAATTCAATAGGTAAAAGCTCATATCCAAATCATCACCATATGATTCCCAAACTCAGCTACATAACCAACACATCACTTAATTTAGTAGCTATAGGCTTTGTAAATAATAGTTTTAAGAGTATTGATTTTCTCTTCAACTTTCTAAGATTAAATTTGTGCTCACCATCAATTTTAGTAGTCTTTTAAAGATTTATCATTTTCCATCCCTATCTGATCTATTTAAACATAATTCTAATGGTACAAAGAGAAAAGAAGAAAGAAAAAGGCTATTATATTATTGAATGACTAATTTTGGGTTACATGACTAACATCATGTGCATCACACGGTGGTCAAAAACTAGTTGATGAATTTATATGTGATGAGAATTATATTTAGCCAGCATAAAGCTGGTATTACGTACTATTTATTTTAGCCAAGTTTTAAAAAATTTAATCTAATTTTCACATATACATAACAACCATTAAAAAGTTATCTTCTTGCTAATAGTTGTCTAAATTACTTCTTTGATAAAGCTCACTTATTTTTGATAATCTACTGGCAAATGTGAAAATTTTAAATTTGCAGAAATAAAGTTATCTGGTGAAGAAAATGCTAAAACAAAGTTGGGACACTCCTATCTCTCATGTCTCACACTAATTAAGAGGAGGAAGATGATGAAGCTATAAATTTTGAGCATTTAAGATCACAAGTGCGCATCGTTTCTCTAAGGAACAATTGATTATTGTTTTAAATTTTGAAACTTGCATTGATGACTACATGCCCTTCATAAAGAAAGCTTGAACTTGAAGATGGATTCTCTCATTTAAAATTGGATTTGAAGAATTTCACAAAAGTTAAGAGTGATTTTGATCTTGAAAACACAAACTTCAAAAATGAGAAAGAGAAACCATCAAAGATTTGGAATATAAATATGAATCAATGAAGGTTGATTCAGACTAACTGAGAAACATAGCGAAACTGAGTCACAATAACAGTCACAGTTCCACAACTGTTAACAAAGGTCCGAAATTCATACCTGAGAAAATCAGTCCTGAGATGTTGGAACTATACAAGAAAAATGAGGACCTTTGTAAACAGTTGGAAAAACAAAAGGTAAACAACAGGTTGTTGCTAAGACTCGAAATAGAAGTAGTTCGTCAAAGGAAACAACCTCATGGTTTCATAATTATAGAACCAGACATGGACAAGGTCTAGGATATAAAAAGATCACAATGGGATTCGATCCCAAAGGAAAATATGTAAGACTTTCTTTTTCATGTATTGTGGCAAGTCTGAACCTGTGATGAATGAGTGTAACAAGAGGAAAATTGATCTTGAAAGAAATTCTTGTCATGTAAAACAAATGTGGATTAAAAAGTCAAATGTGAATGATAAATTTGTGAGAAAGGGACCTAATAACATCTAGGTTCCTAAAAATTTAATCTAAGTTTGCAAGCTCGAGTGAGGGGGAACAACAGGTGTTACCTCGGCAGCAGTTGTTCCGGGTACATGTTAGGGGAACAATCAAAGTTTCCTTCATTCTAAGCCTTCATTAGTGGAAGTGTGATATTCATAGACAATAAGAAAGGTTTGTTATAAGTAAGATTGCTAAGTCTTTGTCACACTCCATAGTATTTCATTTTCAATCCAAAAAAAAAAAAAGAAAAAAGAAACTATGTGCACATTGAGGAGAATGTACATTTATTTTTGGATGAGCATGATGTTACACGTAGTCATAATGTGCAGGAGAATAATGACATTGAGATATGGCTTGTTAGAAAAGAATTAAACGAGAAAGCAACAACTTAGGTGGAACAACATGGAGAAACTGGCGAGGTTCCAGGCACTGACGCACTGGAACAAGGAACATGGCACTGCTAATTAGCCTATTTCCAAACCTGTTCCTCCAGATTTTCCCACTAGTCAAAATGACAGATGAAATTTTAAAGAACAAGCTGCTGGGTTTCGAGATGCAACACTTGAGGGGAAACAACCAAAAATAATAGGTAATTTAATAAGCTATGACGCGTTGGTGGGCATGAAGCACACTGCTGAGTTTGTTCCCTACCTTGTTACCATGGAAGTTCTCACAAACCAAACAAGGACATTCCTTAGTCAAATTGCCCATGGCACAGACCTATTAAGGTAATTTCAAGTGAGATTATTTTCTAAGGTTGTACTTAACAGTGCTCGAAAGAACTTGAGGTTTGTGAAACTAAGGTTTAAAATTTGTTCACATTTTCAACAAGCCATTATTTAGTGAAACATTTGAGAGATTAAGACTTGAAGTTGAGCATGATTAAACTGATCTTTATTTACATAATTCATACCCCAATGATTTCCTAGTTGGTTATACCGATGATTGTATGTTTTATGTATATATCAGGTGCACATAAGAGTGTAAGCCACAAACAGCACACATGTCGTAAATGACTAACCATCTACACCATGTATGAAAAATGACTCACAACAGATCTGATGATATTACCCTTATGCATGCTCCAAATGTTAAGATTGAGTAACAAGGTCTAAACTCGCTATCTGTTACCAATGTGTTACCATCCTATTACCACAAAAAGCCTTCCCTACCTTAAAGGTTGATGTTGACCCGTTTCCCTTGCAAATACCCCCATGTCAATGTCAAATCTCTTAAGCTACCTCACTTTCTAAACCTCCATACATCAAAAACCTAGTTTCTCCCAAACCCACATACAAAATCTTCCATCACATGACATACCAAGGGAAAAACAAAGATTAGAGAATGCATTAATGGCTCTCCACACCTTGGTGTCTATTTCAATTGGGTGAGATTGATAAAGTGTTTTGATGATGGAAAGAATGGGCAAGAAAATGAAAATACAAATCTCTTACGGCTAGTGTTGAAAAAAAAAAAAAGTGAGAGAAATGGAAAGTTTGAAATGAAACAAAGTTAAGGGAGAATTCGTTTGTGGTGAAGAAGAAAAACAAAAGACAGAAAGATGACAAAGGAGAAGGAAGTTAGTACCCAGGAAATGTATTGTCTTAGAATTTGCCTTAAGGAACAAGTTGAAAGACCATGAGAAACAGGGTTGGTTTCTTATAAACAAAGGTGCGAGATCTCATCTACTCAACAATTGTAAAGTGGAGAAGCTTCTTTCACTATTGAAGAAGCAATATATGACACATCTATTGAAGAAAATGAGCTTAGCTCCAATTTGAGTTCTTCCCTTGTTACTGTTATGTTCCAACCACTGTTACCATCTCTCCAGCCCCTGTTCCAGCCACTATTCCAGCCTAATTACTTTAATGCATAACCACTCTCTTCAACCCCCTGTTTTGAATTGCTTTAAATACTTGGGCGGTTATGAGCTTTTGTTTGTTTGCTTTTTCCTTCACTGGTTTGGGTGGCTAATATCATGAGATTGATTGTCTGAGGTAATGTACTACATGGTTATTTTTGTAGATGCTTAAACCCTTGGTGATGATGTTTGTAACTAGATATCTCTTGTGTGTGTTTGATATTTGCATTTCACTCTGTCACTTAGGTTTTCCTTTTCGATGATGTCAAAAGGGGGAAGAGTTGTGATGCTTACGGTTAAGTCTAGTTATGTTTTAACTTTGGATTTTAGTTTCTCACTTTGTTTCTCTTGATTGGCTACTGCTATATACAAAATCCTTAATTAGATTCATAAATACATGTTTTTGGCATTGGAAACATGTTGATGATTGTTGGCCATGGAGTTCCTTCAAAATGATGGGGTTCTATAATTTTAATCTTGATTTGGGAATAAGCATCAATTGTTTGTTATCATCAAAATAGGCGAATTTGTTGTGCTTTTATGGTTTTGATGATGATCAAAATTGATACTTATCCACTAATATTCCCTTGAGCTTTATATTGTTATGCAAGGAACTTTGGTGTAATGAAGATTAAAGGATGACGATGGAGACATGAAATTAGGATGCTGCAAGTTCAATTATATTTCTAGTAGGCTTCATGTAAGCAGTAAGTAATACTTGTGATGTCATGCGGAACAACCTATGGAATAACTCGTGTTTCATGGCTTGTGGAACAGCAACCATTTCTCTACAACCTGCGTGTGAGGAAAATGACGTGTTGATTTGAGATTTTAATTAAATCTATTTTTGACTTGTTTCATATTTATTTGGATTTAATTAGAAATTCTTTTACACTGAAAAAAATATCTTCCCAATGATTATGTTTCAGTTTAATCTAGTAGGTAGGTTATTATCCTTGAGAGTTTTATGCAAATGAAATTCTTAGAGAGAATAAGTTCCCTTAACTAATTTCTTAATTGGGAAGAAAAACTCAAATACTGACTGAGTTTCACAGCTCAATAATTTCCACAATCTCAAGGTTTTAGTTTCCTAAAATGGAGGGAAAATGACTTTCTCTTTAATATGCTATCTTTTGAAAAGATCTTCCCAAAAAATTTGTTTGAGAGTTTTGTCTATAAATATGCCGAGCATATGCAAGTCTAAAGTGTGGACTTGAGAGAGAAAATTCAGAAAAATTGTTAATAAAATTCAATTAAGAAAATCGTCCAAGTTTTCAAGAAACAGCACGAGTTCCACTCCCTGTTCCTCTAACTGTTCCACCTGACATCTTTGTATTACTTCTCACAGGACTTATTGTACATTTAGTTTATTCAGAAGCAATTTCGTTTTACACAGTGTTGGATTGTTAGCAATTGTTGGAGTAGACAATGTTGGAAATAATGGCTATAAGGAGAGTTTCCTTTCTTTCTCTCTCCTTGAACTTATGTCCCACATGGATAGTTCAAGGGAGTTGTAGTAGTTCATATCCTTCTCTGTTTCTTTCTTTCTCTCTCCTTGTTTTGTGTCCCACTGCACATGGGAAGTTTATGGTAGTTTGTGGTTGTTTATATACTTCCTTGTTCCTTCACCCTTCGAGTTGAGTCACCACTATACTTGTGGAGTGGGGTCGCTGTGGAAAATTCCCACGCGCGCCACCGCCGTCCGTCTGGCTCGCACGCGCGGTGGGGTGGGGCCCTTTTTGTAACTCGTCCTTGTTTTTAGCCATAGCAATAAATTCTTCAGCTCTTACTGGTTATCGTATCCCACAAAATAATTCCGTTTTATTTCTTTCCTTGTCAGTTACAAAGGCTGTTGATTTGCCTTGATTACCAGAATAATTTCTCATAAATTTTGCTTTTATGACGTTAATTATTCCTGATTCCAGTAACAGCTCCTTTTGGGTTCTATACAGTTCTCTGGTTTTCTGAATCTTATACACACACATTCAAAACCTTTCTCTCCTCCTTCATGGGCAATTGCAACTATGCTAATACTCCAATTCCCTAGCCATGAGTGCAAGTGTTTGGGGAATAACTGTGTTAACCTTGGGGGGCGATTGTCGATCAACGATTTTGCACTGAGGTTGTGCCCAAATTGCTTTCAAGGCAGTGGTTATACCACGGCACAGTGTTCATTCCTTTTCTTTCATTGATCAGTACTTTTTTTCTTACAGACAATTGAGTGATGCTTGGGTTTCAGGTCAAGGGTAGATTAGGGTCTATCTTGTGACTTTAGTTTGATTGATTAGTGGAGCTTTCAAATCCCTTGGGTCGTAGTTGTTTCTCCTTGGTTGAGCAAGGAGTTTTTCCACGTAAAAATCTGTGTCTCATTTTGTCTCCTATTGCTTAATCATTTCGTATAACTTTGTTCCACTAAGAACCTCGACTAGTTCCCTAAGAAAACGAAAAAACGAAAAAATAGTAAGACTCAATTCAACCCCCTTGAGTCTTCACTTGACTTATCAAGTACAACTAGAGTAGCAAAGGCAAATTTCCTTTAATTAAATCTGTTCCCCTTCCAGCTTCTATCAATCCATCTCTATAGCAGAAACAAGTCACTGGGAGCATTGTTCATCTTCAAAGTTTGCTTGAACCAGTCAATAAAGCTTTCAGAGAGTTTACATTGAAAAAAGAGGTGGCTATGTGTTTCTGCATTATTACCACAGACCACACATGCATCATTCTGAACCACACCATACCTGAAGAGTTTCTCCTTGATCGAATTGTAGCCTCTTGCACATCACAATCCATGCTATATATGAACACATGTTTTGGAACTGATATTCTATTCCAAATCCGTCTGAACCAATGCACTCTGTCTTTAGTGCTATGAAGCCATTTATAGCTAGAGGAGATGCTATATAGACCATTCTTGTGCCCCTGCCATGCATGTATTCTATGCATAGCCAGTTACCAATGCATCTCTACAGTTACAAACTTGCTTCCGGTACCAGCTAGCAGCTGGTCCAGGCTTGTATTGCCACCATCTTCTACCCTTCAGATAGACCACATTGACCTATTTCACCCATAGTATTCAGCCTTCCTTGCAATGTCCCAAACATGCTTCCCGGCCTATAGCAGCTTTATTCCACAATGTGACATCTCTTACTCCTAATCCACCGTCAGCGTTAGATTTGCGTACATTCTCCTAAGCTAGAGCAGGAGCTCTTACTGCATCTGGTCCCCCATCTCAAAGAAAGTTCTTTCATATAACAACAATTTTGTGTAAGGATAGATTTATACAATAGGGTAATTGAAGTCCAATATGTGGAGCAATTATTACATAGTACGGGACCAATGTTCCCTCTCTCACATAATTATGGAAACAACTCCAAATCACCCACAAAAGATATGGTAAATATCTCATTATGTGAGAGAAGGGACCATTAGTCCGAGATCATACAATAATTGCTCGAATATGTGTGTAAGCTCATCGGCACAGTGTTAACAAGTAGAGCTCTAGCAGCATAAGACAAATGTCTTGAGCTCCAAACCCTTATCACTAGAATAATCTTGTTCACAATACTCTCACAATCAGATTTTGAAAGCTTTTTGGTGGATATTGGAATTCCCAAATACCTGAAAGGTAACTGCCCAATAGAAAATCGAGATATTTGCAACGCAGTAGATTCAACTTCGTCATGACTTACATTTGCAAAATATACAGCTGACTTTCCCTTGTTTGCCTCAAGCCCATAAGCCTTTGAGAAGGTAGCAAATCCTATCACTAGCATTATGATAGATTTAGCCTCACCTTTGCAAAACATTTGTAAGTCATCCACAAAACATAAATGGGTGAGTTTAAGGGGAGCATGTACAATCGTACATTGAGGATTATTAATAATGCCTATTTCAAATTTTCATGCACGATAATATTCCAATTGTAGTAGAGATGAACAAGGTAGCTCGAGCAATGCCGACGTTCAAGCAAATTAAAAAATTCGCGTTGACAATACACACAATGTGTTTTCTTTTAGGTTCTCCTTGGTAGGCAAAACCCGAACAAAATGAGACTGATTTGGGCAGCTGCTCCACGCAAAATCTCTGTTTATTTTAAGTTTGGCCATTGTAAACCAACTGCTCCATCTATATATGTCCAGTTGAGTTTGTATGTATTTTTGAGTAACTGCTTCAAAGTTCAAAGTTCAAAGTGCTATCTGAATGTTGAAAGGATATTATTATATACATATATTATACTATTATATACATATATCTATATCTTTGATAGTATGTCTTTTTAATTTTGTTGAAAGATATGTTGTCAACAATAATGTAGCATTATCCACAACAATTAAATGAAACTTTTCCAAATATAGTATTCCAGGCCACTAAGTTTTGTACTTTGATTTGTTCACTTTAGTTGTTGACTGGAACAATTCTTTGATTTTAATTTTGATTATGATTATGATTATGATTTTGTTAAGTGTATAATTTAACTGATTCATTTAATGGGTCAGTTAGCTCTAATGTCTACACCATGGGTTCTGATTTTAAATGCCTAAGATAGACGTATTCCTATTTTGCTTTATTAAGTAATCATTACCATTTAGGTAATGAATTCAAGTATGAAATATGGTTATTTAGGGTCTTAACTTGTCAACCCATCACTTATTCCATCACTTATTTCAATTGCTTCCCTTTTCATCTTAGGGTTCGTAATGCTCTAGTTTGTAACATTTTACATAGAATGTTCATAGGTGAGATGACCTCTTAGCCCTATCAGTTCGTTCAACCCTAAAAAAGGGCAGATAAGAACAGAGATTTCGATGATTTTTTTAAAGATCCGTCCCAAGCCTGCTTGCTGGGCCATTTCATGGGTCACAAAATCATATTAGGTCCGGCCCGTGTCCGGCCTATTCCCACTTTTGAACCGCTCTAGTTTTACCTATGGGTTCTTTTTGTCATATTTTTGCATCTTTGATTGCTGTCGTGAATTTTTTTTTTGGCAAGGGAGTGTTAGGGGTCATCAATACAATATTACAGAAAAGGAATTTTACGGTGGTTAAAACCTACTTTCTAAGACGGTTCAGTTTATGGAAAAACTGTCGTGCATGGTCATCAATCTTATCACTTGGTTAGTAACAGATAATGTAACTCTTTCACCTAGCTAGGGTGCACGTACTGTAACCAATGCAGGTTTAAAGTTGGGATGATTTTTTTTTTTTTCTTTTTCAGAAGTAAAGAGGGTACAATAGGTAGGATTAGAAATTCTTCCTCTCAAGACAAACTCTTAAAACATCATCATGTAAAATTAAATCAAGATCGTGATGCCTTGATTCTGCCTACGAAAAAGGTCTTCGATTAAGCTGGCATGCTTTGTCTAACCAGTCACCAATTCTGTTACCTTCGCGAAAGATATGAGACAATACTAGGGTCGTATCACGCCAAAAAAACGCCGAGCATCAATGATGAGTTGATAGATGCGCCATGGAATGACAATTTCACCTCGTATAGCTTGGATAACAATTAAATTATCTTCCTCCACATGAATCTTATCAAAACCCACAGAAATGGCTTTGAAGACCCCATTCCTAAGGGTCGTGGCTTCTGCAAAAAGAATAGAGTCCGTTTTTAGTGTTGTAGCATTAGTTGACATGTGCATTTAGTATCTCTAATGATAAATCCAGCAGAAGTTGTTGATTTTTCAACATTTGGGCCCATTTAGAGAGTGTCCATAAGATATAGGAGGTTCCAACCCAAAAACAATTGGCAACAGGCCGGTAGAGTAACTCCCCTAGTTATAAACACCTCAAGTCACTCTCGTTTTTATCAATGTGGGACATCCCACTTAACAGAAGCCTTGCCATTAATTAAGGATCCATCGAAATTGACACATCGAAGTTTGGATCATTATGTGCAATTTGTAAAGATCAGATTATTTTCTGATTCGAGTAAAGTTTGCAATATTGGCAGCAAATTTATAAAAAAAATAAGAAAATACTAAAAATTAAAAGGAACACCAAAGGGCATAAATATAAATTTTATATAGAGTTTTTTGTGAGGAACCCCCTTATATAATACACTTTTTGTAAAAAATCCCCTTATATAATTTTTTTTTGTGGGGAACCCCCTTATAAGTTAGTTTGG
>BSSO01005626.1:0-12904 GCA_030267885.1 Mesembryanthemum crystallinum | reverse complement strand
CTAAAATCACATAAGTTGGCCGAAAAATTGAACAAGGGGGGTTGGTCATGGCCAAAGTAACTTATAAGGGGGTTCCCCACAAAAAAAATTATATAAGGGGGTTTTTTTACAAAAAGTGTATTATATAAGGGGGTTTTCCGCAAAAAATCCTAAAAATAATAAAGGAAACATAAACATAAAACAGATACATAAATTTAACAACGAAAACAAATACGAACATAATTTAAACAAACATAACATAACATAAAAAGCATTGATTAATACAACTATGCATCTAGTTGTCGTTCCCTCTTGTTGCCCATTTTACTTTGATTTTTTAACATTTTTACGGTGGATGACTAAGCGTTGTGGATTCATATTAGATGTGACTTTCTCGAGGATGGCCATGTCGCGCATCATTTCTTGTGAAATAGCAGACTCTTTCATAAGCTGTGTTGTCTACTTGAATTGGATAATCATGTCCACTTGCGCTTTATGAGCATTCTTTGCCTCTTCTTATTGTGAGTTTACCTCTTCTGACTATTGTATCTGTTTACCCTTTCCCTTCCACTTAGCCGCTTTGATGCCCACAGCCTTGTTGGTGGATCGCAAGAAAATGTATCACTTTCAAATGAAGTGTATGCTCTCGACTATGACACCTTGGTTCTCTTTGAACACGCTTGCTTGTCAATCCATGCTTGGTTACGTTGAGGTATAATAACGGCTCCTGAGTTTATCAGGTAGGTTCTTTGGTCCTTATGTACGAGCCGACAAAGTGGTCCATCTCAAGGCCTGACTCTCATCCACTCTCACTCTCCTGACAGGTATAAATACCCCACTCCCTCGTAAGTGGAGAAGACTTTCGACTCTCTCTGGCATCCTCTCTATCGAAATTATCCTATCTTACTCTCGACCTGAGTTGATTTTCGGAGGGGCTTTCCCCGGTATGCCCCGAGGCTAGTTTCACCTCTCTGTTTGCAAGTTCACTTTCGGATCATAACTACTCGGGCCGCTACTTCCGGATTTGGATCGTTGATCACGTGCTGCCACGTTCCCACTATTTCGAACCTCTCAACAGATTCCACTTAGGTAGTTTATGGAGAATTTTCCATGCATGCATCGCGGTAAACTCTTTTCCATTTTCAGCCTTGTACAAAGCTAGTGCATTAGCTTTCACATCATCATCATTGCATCCGCTTGCCCTCTCGTTTTGCATTCTTTTCCATCCTCCATGGTACATTGAGGTATCACCAGACAACTTGTGATACTTTATTTGTTTTGCACTGATTCCAATCTTTACCGGACATGTGAGGTCGCTTAAATTGATTATAAGCATTTGTAACTCGCTGACAGAATGCTCCACCCTTCTCGGCATCTCACACAATTCCATCACATGAAGTGTTACTCCATGATTCAATCAGCACGATCTCTTTATCTCTATTCCAGAATATTTTAGTTGATGAAGAACCTCTTGGTCCCTCATTGTTGGAATCGAGTGCAATATTTTTAAGCCCTTCTCGGGTGGAAGCTAGGTGCATGTGGAACTTGGCATCAGAACCTTGGGATATTGGCAGAGGTGTGGGTACATTTTCTTCCCTTCCATAACCCCTCATACTATGACGTGGAGGTGTCCTTGGGTGTTGCATTTCCAGATCATAATAACCAGGGGTTTGAGATGAATTATACATATGCTCATTATAACCATAATTTTGTAGGGAAGATCTAAAAGTTTGAAATGTAGGATAATGAGGTTGTTGATATTCCACATAAATAGGCTCAAAATTAAAAAATTGTCGTCTTTGAGGATGATGCTGGGAATAATCATAAATTTTGGTTGAAGTTATTTCATGGGTTTGGATTAGGAGAGTGTTGATTTGGAGGAAGATCAAAGTGTTGGTGATTAGGATTTCAGGGGTTCGTAATAGGAGAGTTTCGATGTGAGTTTTGAATAGGGTAGTTTAGACTTGGTAGGTTAGAATTTTCTTAGTTTTGGAGCATTTCACCATATGTATTCCAAGATGGATCCATTTCAAAATAAAACGGATTGTAAGAAGAAAAAGCCTTTCAATGGACAGACGGATTGCACAAGAGGTTCATGAGCAGGTTAAAGGCATAAATATTGTATCGGGTAAACTCTACAAGGCCCTGAGAATAGTCTGTGGAAGAAGAGGTCAATTTTTTTGGAATCTTCCCTATTGGCAACACTTGCAGGTTAGACACTATTTTGATTTTATGCACATTGAGAAAAATATTTGTGATCGTATTAGTGGGACACTGTTGAACATACTGGGCAAGAAAAAGGTTAGAAAAGACATGATGAAATAGGATTACACACAGAGTTAGCACCGCAAGAGATAGAAAAACGTACATATGTACCTCCAACTTGTTATACTTTGTCCCGAATAGAGAAAATCATGTTTTGCGAGTATTTATCTCGAGTGAAGGTTCCACATGGATATTCGTCAAACATCAGACGGTTTGTGAAGATGAAAGATTTGAAACTGGTGGGTATGAGTCATACGATTGTCATTCATTAATGCAACAGGTATTGTTAGTCGTAATTTGAGGCACATTGCCACCACATCTGGGACATGTTATTACGAAACTTTGTTTCTTGTTCAATGCAATATGTAGTAAGGAGATTGATGTCCCCATGTTGGATGAGTTGGAACCAGATATCATTGTCACACTTTGTCAATTTGAAATGTATTTTCCACTTTCATTTTTTGACATTATGGTACATTTAGTCAATCATTTGGTGCATGAGGTCAAGATTTGTGGCCCGATATATTTGCGATATATATATATATATTCTTTTGAGAGATTCATGGCCATCTTAAAAGGGTATACAAGGAACTGATATCTGTAACAGTCGTAAATTTTAATTACCCTTATTAGTCCTAAACTAATCTATTAATCCTACTCAGACCCTAATTAATTTTTGATTATTTATAAGCTAAGAAACTTAATTAAAAATATACTATTATTATCCCATTAGACATTAGACATAAAGTAAACTAGACTAGAACTCAAACGGCGACTAATTAAAAATAACTAAAGCCTAACTGAACACAACTAGAACTCAACTTGAGACAAGTTAGCTTATAACTATCAATCTAACACTACCAATTATATTAAACTAATAAATAGACTAACCTAAGTTCACCTATAGACTAATTTGCTTAAACCCCATTGGATTGGAATTCATGGGACCTCACGTGTAACATAGAGATAGAGTAGTGAGTGGCAATAGTGTATGATTTGGCTTGATCAAAATGATCATAAGGTTTGGAAATGGCGTGTGGTATGATGATGATATTAAGCTAAGTTGATGAGTGGCAAAGCTAATTTGTTAGCTTATGAATTTTCCATGCCATAAGTAAGTCACCTACTCCCTAAAAGCATTGATTCATCTAGCCTATTAACAAGGCTTGTCTCTATTTCGCTTCCTATGATTGAGTTACTATAAATACCATGCAAACATTTCCACCAACTCCCTCATCCTCACACTCAATCACGTATAAGCCTACACCACACACACACTCAAGCTCAGGCTTACCCACTACCTATTTTCTCCATAGATACCGAGACGAAGAGAGAGGTGAGAGAAGAAGAGGGAAGTAGCAGCAGAAGTGGCGAGAGAGAAAGGGAGAGTCAGGGAACACCACTTGAGATAAATTAGCCATGCTAACCCATTTTTGATTTGCTTAACTTATGGGTAACATAGTGCTAACAATAGTTTAACCTAATGCTAGCTTAATCACGTGATTAGGAGGAGAGAGAAATCAAGGCATTAAACAAGCTCAATTAAGGTAATCCTCATGCCCGTCCTTCCACTTAGTTACTTATAAGGGATAATTAAACTCTAATTATGTGTTGTGTGTGATTAAAAATGATTAAGATTAATTACCCATTTAATTCTAGCTAATGTCGAGTGATGGTAATGATGCTAGTACCCTAATGAGCTTAATAATATTATTACATGCAAGCTAATTAACTATTTTAGTTTGATTATAATTAGTCAGGTTAATCATGTAATTATGATTAGTAATACTATGATTATGAAGGTGATTTGGAACTTAGAATCATGTTTAGGAGAACAAAACCCTAGCTTATATATTATTATGATTATTAGAATTATTAAAATGATTGATAATATTCTAAATTACTAAATGGGTATTTTCGAAAATAAAGGACTAAATATAAAATCATATTATACTTATAAATGATTTATTAAGATCAATAATATAAACTCAATTATAAACAAATTATATTTAAGATATTCACTTCCTTGTTTTTCAATAAAAGAATAATATAAGTAAGAATGATATATTTCTAAAAGTGTAAGAGAATGTATAAGCATAATACCAACTATGTGTGAGAAATGTGGATATACATCCGAAAAGGGTATTTTGGTAATTTACCAAGTGGATGATACAATTGAGAATATGGTTAAGCTATAAAGCTTGTGTTTATTGAGATTGTGTATAAGTTATAAAGCTTATAAGATTGATGAATGAGTTAATAATGAGATTATGTCTGAAATGAAAATGTTACTCAAAAGAGTTAAACAAATAAAGTTATAAAAGCTACTATAATATAAAGCGAAAGAATGGGAAGAACTTTTGGCACGGTACAGCTAGAAGGGTTAGAATTGGGCAACTTGTGCACACTAGGAATGGCCATTAATTTAACGGATAACCGTTATACCCATAACGACCAGTCAGGTACCCGTACGGGGGTACATGGGAGTTATAAGTAGAGTTTTGTATCGAAACGGTACAGATGATTATGATTGGTATCTTATTAATACGAGTATTGATATATTGTACCTTATTGGTACGTGTGAATTATCTGTGTGATTATAGTACCGTATTGGTACTATGAGGCCGATTTAGTGGGTCAGGTTGAGCTCGACATTGGGATGAGGTTCTAGATAAAATAGCCCTTAATAACTCTCCCAATATAAAAAGGTAACAAGATAATAATAGATTATTTGCTGGCTAATAAACGTCGTTGAAAGGCGACAATAAAGATAAAAGACTTCACCAAATAATTTTTCTTTAAAAGCATAAAGCAAAATCTATTATGTTTTCCTTATTTTTACATGGTGAGTGAGATTACTCAGCATAAGTTGACTTTTCTATCTTTTATGTTTTCTCTCTGTTGTAAAACACCAAAGAGGCATGATCGGGAATACGGGACGAACTAGCAAGGAACGAAAGACAGATATAATAGTACTAGTATAGCAGAGAGAGACAGATAAATTATAATATGTAATAATAAATCAACTCTAGTATAACTTTCGACTTACGATGCATTAATATAAGTATTTTACATTAGTCTTTTTGTTTACTGTTATCACTATTCATTTAGTCTTGTGTATAGTATATATGTGTCAGCGTGGTTATGAGTTAATTATGACACATGTATATTATATACGGCAGTAACACACTAGAGTTTGGACGACTGCTGTTGCTAAAATCTGATTAGAAGAGTCCCGAATTCCGGTGTGTTACAGGGTGGTATCAGAGCAGAAATAATGAATAAATAAAAACTAATAAATGAACATAGGATAAGTTGATTTAGGTTAACTAATAAACTTAAACGTGAGAGTATGGGGAAAAAGAAAGGGTAGTTTAGGAAATTACATGTTTAGAAGCTCTTTTGTGTTAATATGTTTGTGTAGAAGCTAAGTATATGATTTTGTTACTTTAGATGGACTACGGTGCATATGTTCCAGAGCTTGTTCACCCTACTTCTCTGCATATGGAGGATCATGAGTCCATACTTATGTATATCCAGCGATCCTACCGAGCATGCACAAATTACCATAGTGTCTACCCTACTAGCCTAGCATTGGTGCCGGAGTGGCAGGTCTATGCTTTACTCACAACTTTGCCTTTCGTTGAGCCGTGGTTGAGTGTCAAGCCCAACTACTGTGACCTGATTGATAGTAGCACCAGGGGCAGATTAACTACGATAGGTACACTTATGCTAACCATAGATATGTTAGCCTGTTTTTCATTAAGGGGGTGTTGATGGATGCATCGCGAGTTTGGACTCTTAGGGGCAATAGGCGTACAGATGCCATTAGGGTTAAGTCCTTGTTACAACACACCATGGCTAGTCAGGTACCACGTCCTATCCCAGCGACCTACAGTTGTACACATAGGAGATTTCGACCAGCTGTCATCGATCCGTTCACTCGGGAGCCTCCTATCGAGACTATTGCTGAGTTGGGTTTCGGGTGTCGCACTAGCTATGCCTATTCCACCACCAGCTACTCCACCAACCTATCATCTTTTCGGGTTAGGACCTTCATATTTCTCATGGGATCATCAGAGTAGTGAGTAGTTGTATGATCTGATGATGTATTAGTTTAGTTCGATATGGCTGTATAATATTAACTACTACTAACACTTTACTTTATTTATGCACTTTATTTTACCTTATCGCTTTCGTAGTTAGAGCTCAATAATTTTGTATATGTGATCGAGCTCGTACTTAATCTAGCCATAGCATGACCTAGGGTGCTAATTTTGTAATTAATTAGGCTAGAAATCGGGTATGTATAACTCTATATGTATTTAGAACTAGATGCATATACTTATGTATGTATGTATGTTGTAGTTATAGTAACTTATCCTATTTTATTTTGTGATAACCCTAATAATGACCTAGAATGGTAGTGGACATCAGATTAAGCATGAAATCTACTTAGGATTAATTCAAAACATGAAATCACTAAACTCTCTAATTTTCTTAGATGGCTGGCTAATGGTGAGGAACGAGTGCAAACACATGTGAATGAATACGACAAAGATAGGATTGAAACTCTGGAAACTCTTGTTCAATACATCGGAATCGCTCTTAAGAAACAACTAGAAGACAAAGAGAAAGAAAAGGCTACAGCTAAAACCCAACAAGCTGCTTTGTATACCAAGTTTGCAGCTCACCAACCACCTACCTACGAGGGAGGAGCCGATCTTGTGTCACTTGAAAATTGGGTTAGGAACATTGAGAAGTTGTTTGAGGCCGTAGGATGTCCTGATCGTGTTAAGGTTACTTATGCCTAGTATTATCTTCGGAAGGAAGCAGATAAGTGGTGGCAAATTTCTAAAGGAACTTATTTAGAGGAACCGGAGTTTAATTGGGAGAAATTTAAAGAAAAATTGAGGGTTAGGTTTTATCTTCGTGCTTTAAGAAGAAGGAAACAACAGGAGTTTGAGGAATTGAGATAGGGTAGCATGTCTGTGACTGAGTACGCTGCGAAGTTTAATGAGTTGTCTCACTTTGCCGAACCTTTGGTTTGAGATGAGCAGGATAGAATTTAGAGGTTGAGGATGGTCTTAACTGGCAAATCCAGCAATAGATCGCTGGATCCTCTCATACTTTCAGGAGGCATATAACCAAGCTATTAACCAAGAGCGTATTTGGGAACGTCATAAGCTAATACTTGGGAAAAGTAAGAGACAGGAGGAGATTCATAAGATGGTTAAGAAATTTAAGTCTGGAGGGGCAAGATAATCAAGCTAGGAGCACTGAGATGTTTAAATGTACTTGGACTAGGCAAGGTAATCAAGGAAGTTGTCGTATCTGTGGTAAGGATCATCCTGGTAGGGAATGTGATCCTAGGAAATGCTTTGGCTGTGGAGGTACGGGTCATAGGATCTATGATTGTCCGAGTAAGAAGAAAAGGGATGAACAAAGGAACTTTGGGAACCGTATCAACTATCAAGGAAACTGCTACAACAACAATGGCAACAAAAACCGTAGTAACACCAGTGGAGGTGCAAACAACCCTCGTTGTAACATCAGAACAAGTACACCACAACAACCCCAGCAACATCAACCACCACAAAGGAACAACAACAACACCACTAGGAACGTACGGGGGAAGATTAATGTGATAAGCCAAGCGGAAGCTGAAGCCGACCCTAATGTCATATCTGGTACTTTTTCTATTTATTCTCACCTTGTTTATATACTCTTTGATTCTGGAGCTTCGTATTCCTTTATATCTACTCGCTTTGTTCTTAAACAGCAACTTAAACCCACTAAGAAAACCTTAGTTAACGTAACACCATCTAACGGGTCTATAGTTCGGTGTGAGGATTTATTCGAGAATTGTTCTATTTCCATTATGGGAGTTGATTTTCTAGGGGACTTATATCAATTTGACTTAGTTGAATTCGATGCTATATTGGGAATGGATTGATTATACTGCCATCAAGCTCAGATAGACTGTAGATTGCAAAAAGTTTCTCCTAGAGGACCCGGGAGGAAGATAGTTAGTTATCGGGGATTTGAAGTGAAACCTAGAGTTAAGGTGATCTAATCCATGAGTATGGCGTCACACATACGCAAAGGATATGAAATATATATGTGCTTGATTTTTGATGAAACTCCAAAGAAGAATTCATTAGAGGAGATTCCGGTAGTTTCCGAATATCCTGATATGTTTCTTGATGAGATACCAGGGATGCCACCTCGGCACATTATTAATTTTACTATTGATCTTGTACCCGGGTAGCACCTATCTGAAAAGCACCTTATAGGATGGCACCAGAAGAATTGAAGGAGTTAAAAACTCAGCTAGATGAATTATTGCAGAAGGGTTATATTCGACCTAGTGTATCATCATGGGGAGCACCCGTCTTATTTGTGAAGAAGAAGGAAGGCAGTATGAGACTCTATATAGATTATTGAGAGTTTAACAAGATTACCATTAAGAATAAGTACCCGCTTCCCAGGATAGATGATCTATTTGACCAACTTAAGAGGTGCCATAGTCTTTTCTAAGATAGATTTGAGGTCAAGATACCATCAGTGAAGGATTAAGAAGGAGGATATACCCAAGACAGCCTTTCGTACTCAGTATGGTCATTATGAGTTTACTGTTATGCCCTTTGGATTGACTAGTGCTCCAGCTGCTTTTATGGACCTTATACATTGGACTTTCAAGCCTTATTTAGATCATTTCATGGTGGTATTTAATGATGACATATTGGTTTACTCCAAGACAAGAGAAGCTCATGCAGATCACTTGCGCGTTGTACTGGATACTCTGAGAGTACACCAGTTATACACCAAGTTGTCTAAATGTGAGTTTTGGATTAACGAAATTTCTTTTCTGGGGCATGTCATTGTTAAGGACAGTATTTCTTTAGATCCGAGTAAGATTAAGGCAGTTCAGGAGTGGCCGCAGCCAACTAACGTACCTGAGGTACGCAGTTTCTTAGGTATGGCTGGATATTATCGAAGATTTATAGAGAATTTCTCACGGATAGCTCAGCCTATCACTAGTCTTCTTTGTAAGACTACTAAATATCAGTGGATAGAGAAAAGTGAGCAAGCTTTTCAAGAATTAAAGAAGAAACTTACAACTGCTCCAGTGCTAGTATTGCCAACTGAAGGAGAGGAATTTGAGGTTTACAGTGATGCGTCTAAACATGGCCTTGGCTGTGTTATGATGCAGAACAAGAAAGTTATAGCCTATGCTTCTCGGCAATTGAAACCCCATGAGCAGAATTATCCTACGCAGAACTCAAATTTATAACCTATGCTTCTCGGCAATTGAAACCCCATGAGCAGAATTATCCTACGCAGGACCTTGAGTTAGCAGCCATAGTGTTTGCCTTGAAAATTTGGCGACATTATCTGTATGGTGCTGAGTGTAAGATTTATGCGGACCACTAGAGTTTGAAATATATCTTTACCCAGAAGGAGTTAAATATGAGACAGAGGAGATGGTTAGAGTTAATTAAGGATTATGATTTAGAGATTCGGTACCATGAGGGTAAGACTAATGTGGTAGCAGATGGTCTTAGTCGTAAGACTCGGCACACCACAGTAGTGACAATGATAGTATCTGATCCCTTGCTTCGAGAATTGCAAAAGATGCGTATTGAGATAGTACAACAAGGGAATAGTCGTCAAGTGATTAACACCTTAGTTGTGCAACCTCTCATCACTGAAGCGATTGCTAGACAGAAAGAAGATCCTTTTCTGCAGAAGATTAAAAAAGCTGTAGATGAAGGTAAGGCTAAAGATTTTCAAGTATGTGAAGATGGGAGTATTAGAATGAATGGAAAATGGTGTGTGCCTAAGGATTCAGAGCTAATTCGGAAGATTTTGAGTGAAGCACATAATACACCTTATTCAGTTCATCCTGGTGGCGATAAGAAGTATCAAGATTTGAGGACTCATTTCTGGTGGAAAGGAATGAAGAAGGATGTAGCTCAGTATGTAGCTCACTGTATAGTTTGTCAGAAGGTGAAAGGAGAACACCAGCGACCAGGCGGTTTGATGCAACTCTTGGAGATTCCTAGTGGGAAATCGAAGTCTATTTCTATGGATTTTGTAGTTTGACTTCCCGTCACCCTATCTGGTATGAATGTTATCTGGGTAGTTGTTGATCGACTTACTAAAGTAGCTAGGTTCATTACTATTAAGGATACTTGGAGTATGAAAAGCCTAGCAGAAGCTTATGTTCGAGAGGTAGTTCGTTTGCATGGAATTCCCCAGAGTATTATTTCAGATAGGGATCCTCGTTTTCTTTCTCATTTTTGGGAAAAGTTACAAGAACATTTTGGGAGTACATTGAAATTAAGTTCAGCATTTCATCCCGCTTTAGATAGACAGACAGAGTGGACTACAGATTTTAGAGAATATGTTACGGGCTTGTGTCTTAGAATATCAATGTACTTGGGACAAGTAATTACCTTTGATTGAGTTTTCTTATAATAATAGTTATCATGCTAGTATTGGCATGCACCATATGAGGCTTTATATGGAAGGAAATGCAGAAGTCCTATTTATAGGAGTGATAAGAGTGAAACTTTGATTTTAGGACCAAAAATGATTTCAGACACCATTGACCAAGTAAAGTCTATACAGGAGTAAATGAGAGCAGCCCAGATCGTCAGAAAAGCTATGTAGATCAAGGTAGAAGACCTTTAGAATTCCAGGTAGGGGAGAAAGTGTTATTGAAGGTATCACCGATCAAGGGAGGCAAAAGATTTGGACAGAAAGGGAAACTGAGTCCTAAATACATTGGGGCTTATGAGATTACAGAAAAGATTCGGAAATCGGCATATAGATTAGCTCTACCCTAAAATTAGGCAAGATTCATAATGTATTTCAAGTTTCACAACTTCGTCGGTATCTATCTCATCCCACTCGTACCCTTAGACATGACAAGATCGAGTTAGAATATGACTTACGAGGAGAGACCAGCAAAGATATTAGATCGTAAAGAGAGGCGACTCTGTAATAAGGTCACCCCATTAGTCAAGGTTATTTGGCGTAGTCAGGATATAGAAGAACCCACGTGGGAGGCAGAATATGATATGAGGAAGAGATATCCGTATTTGTTTGAGAAAGGTACGTATCTCAAATTTCGAGGACGAAACTTATTTTAATAGGGGAAGGGTGTAACAGTCGTAAATTTTAAGTACCCTTATTAGTCCTAACTAATCTATTAATCCTAACTAATCTATTAATCCTACTCAGACATTAATTAATTTTTGATTATTCATTAGCTAAGAAACTTAATTAAAAATATACTATCATTATCCCGTTAGACATTAGAGTTAAACTAAACTAGACTAGAAATCAACCTGTGACTAATTAAAAATCACTAGAGCCTAACTAAACACAACTAAAACTCAATTGAGACAAGCTAGCTTATAACTATCAATCTAACACTACCAATTATATTAAACTAATAAATAGACTAACCTAAGTTCACCTATAGACTAATTTTCTTAAACCCCATTGGATTAGAATCCATGGGATCTCACGTGTAAGATATAGAGAGTAGTGAGTAGTAATAGTGTATGATTCAGGTTGATCAAAATGATCATAAGGTTTAAAAATGGCGTGTGGTATGATGATGATGTTAAGCTAAGTTGATGAGTGGCAAAGCTAATTTCTTAGCTCATGAATTTGCCATGCCATAAGTGAGCCACCTACTCCCCTAAAGCATTGATTCATCTAGCCTATTAGCAAGGCTTGTCTCTAGTTTGCTTCCTATGATCAAGTTACTATAAATACCATGCAAACATTTCCACCAACTCCCTCATCCTCACACTCAATCACATATAAGACTACACCAAACACACACTCAAGATAAAGCTTACCCACTACCTATTTCCTCCATAGAAACCGAGAGGAAGAGAGAGGTGAGAGAAGAAGAGGGAAGCAGCAGCAGCAGTGGCGAGAGAGAAAGGGAGAGCTAGAGAACACCACTTGAGGTAAATTAGCCATGCAAACCCATTTTTGATTTCCTTAGCTTATGGGTAACATAGTGCTAACAATAGTTTAACCTAATGCTATCTTAATCACGTGATTAGAAGGAGAGAACAACCAAGGTCATTAGCTCCTAAACAAGCGCAATTAAGGTAATACTCATGTCCATCCTTCCACCTAGTTACTTATAAGGGATAATTAAACTCTAATTATGTGTTGTGTGTGATTAAAAATGATTAAGGTTAATTACCCATTTAATCCTAGCTAATGTCGAGTGATGGTAATGATGCGTGCTAGTACACTAATTAGCTTAATAATATTACACGCAAGCTAATTTAACTATTTTAGTTCGATTATAATTAGTCATGTTAATTATGTGATTATGATTAGTAATATTATGATTATGAAGGTGATTTGGAACTTAGAATCATGTTTAGGAGAACAAAACCCTATCTTATATATTATTATGATTATTATAATTATTAAAATTATTGATAATATTCTAAATTACTAAATGGGTATTTTCAAAAATAAAGGACTAATATAAAATCATATTATACTTATAAATGAATTATAAAGATCAATAATATAAAGCAAATTATAACAAATTATAGTTAAGATATTCACTTCCTTATTTTTCAATAAAAGAATAATATAAATAAGAATGATA